>JAWNKY010002634.1:0-11373 GCA_035041765.1 Drosophila algonquin
AGGTCCTACTATTAGAGGTCTCGAACATCAGCGTTTTTCAAACTCCCGACCTACTCCACTTTCTTATAAAGTTCCCTCAACCCAAATTAAATTGTAGGAAGTTGCTCATATTCCCGGTTCAACGCCACCACAGAATATTGGATTTCACTCAGGGAGACATAGTGGCGGACTGCGGTACACAGACCCTCAACATCGGGGCCTGCGAGACAACCGTCGAGGCTACGTTCTGCAGGGAACGAGGGGGAAGCACCTGCGCCCAACAAATGGTAGCCGGGTCTATCGCACATTGTGCTACCCTACCGGGACACCTAGACCCTGTAACTATCGTCGACCACGGTACTCTCGTCATCAACGACGCCGACATGACCGTTGTTGATGATGCCGGCACCAGCCAAAAGATTTCGGGCTCGTACTTAGTGACGTACTCCCACCGGGTCTCTCTTAATGGGACCTGGTACATTAACCACCTCGGCGACTCTAAGAGGAAGGCAGTGGTGTCCGCAATGACGCAAGTCAACATAACGGCCCACAAAGAAAAACTTTGTCTACCGTTTCTACGGGAACTAAGCATGAATAATCTCAACCAAATCGACAGCCTAAACGAAATGCTGACGATAAAAAGTACCGTTTCTACCTCCTTACGCTCGCCGTAGCATTACCTCTCTGCTCCATTACATGGATATTATACCGCCACCTCAAAATCCAAGGTGAACAAAATGCGTCCCAAGACGTAGAGGCCGTGTCGCCCCACCTTACTACTGACGCCCGCCCGGCCGAGGTATCAACACCGACCAGCGGTAAGGCCCCCATGTATGCCACCGTCGCCCCCCCTAAAATTCGGCGAACTCAAGCCACACGTACCTAAACCATACCTCGTCCACGGGAGTACGGATCGGGTGACGAGTAAAGAAAGCAAACTGGCTAAGGCCGCGGCTCTACCTTATACCCGGTACTCAGTCAGTATACACATACATACATACATATATGAGCAATGTTCGCAAAAGGGACAAATTAAATTTTGGGCAAAAAATAATATCTCAAAAAATGAAGTCAAATCATTTTTGGAATATTATACATGTTTTCAATTTTGTTTGCATATGCTTTTTATATCTGCTTCTAAATTTCTACATGACATGTATAACTACATATTTGAGACGTACAAGTGTTTGCGACAGAGAGAGAGGGAATGAGTCAGCGCTTGGCAGGCGTTGCGTAGCCACTGAAATTTAATTTGTTTCTTCTGGCCATAATATTGATCCCACCTGATCCAGATTCGGCAATCTGGTAGATATGGTAATTTTCCATGATTCTGCGTTTTTGGTTTTCTCGTACCTTAAAAATTGTGGATTCCACAGATTCGTGTTCTTTGTGGGGGCGGAAGGAGGCGTGGCAAAATTTTGAAACAAACTCGTCCGGGTTTGGTATCACAGGAGCTTGGATAGAAAGTTTGGTTGCTCTAGCTCTTATAGTCTCTGAGAACTAGGCGTCAAAAAATACGAATGGGCAAAGCAGATGGGGTCGCGTGTGTGAGAGAGCGAGAGGGAATGATGACTTTCGAAATGGTTTTCTTGATTGTAGCTATAATAATGATCCGATCTGATCCAGATTCAACACTCTGATAGAAATGGTCATTCTCTATGATTCTGCGTTTTTAGTTTTCTCGTATCTTCAAAATTGTGTATGCCACAGACTTTCGTTCTTTGTGTGGGCGGAAGGGGGCGGGGCGAAATATTGCAACACATTTGGAGTAGTGTGATCACACAGGAGACTGGATACAAAAGTTGGTTACTGTAGCTTTAACAGTCTATGAGATATAGGCGCAAAAGAAGACGGACAGACGGACGGACGGACAGACGGACAGACAGACATGGCTATATCGACTCGGCTATTGATGCTGATCAAGAATATATATACTTTATGGGGTCGGAAACGCTTCCTTCTGGGCGTTACACACAACCGTTATCCCCACAAATCTAATATACCCCTATACTCTTCGAGTACCGGGTATAAAAACCATATATGTCTTATTTAATTCTTTTCCGCTTACACTTACACATAAGTTTAAGTATCCTACACTTGCTGACACTACATTTCTGTAACTGTGCCGACCTAAGGCATCGAACCCTTTAATAAGTTTAAGTAACCTACACTTGCTGACACTATATTTCTGTAACTGTGCCGACCTAAGGCATCGAACCCTTTAAAAACTTAAGTAATATCCGTATTGTAACTCAGACGAGAACTAGCATTGCTCCCCTCAACACCCTAAACTTCATTAAGCCAACCCACCATGGATCAGCAAGAAGCCGCAACACCCGCAGAGGCACCTGAGATCATCTACATCGATGACTCTACAGAATCTGAAGGCTCAGACCCACGTTCGGGAGAACCAAAGCCCCACCGCAGTCCAAGAATGGAGACCATCGTCCGCCCCACGACATCCCAAAACCCAACTATGAACCGTCGTGGTCAACCGCCAGCACCCCTATCCGCGACGAAGAGCAAGACGACGTCCCAATCTCCAACGGAAGCGCATACGCCGACATAAGGCGGGACGCCCACCAAGAGCGGCCAAACTGCAAAGGCCCTCGAGATAGTCCCCCACTGTTTTCGCGACGACCATCCAGATTACGGCGCGAAAATCTGTGGTCGCCACCACTATTCCGCCGCCGGGACCCCCGGACCTAAGCTTAACTTATCTACTTTGGCGAAGTGGGGCGCTTTATTCGCTTTATTTCGCTCCCGCTCCGTTACCTATTTTACAGTGTACTTCAATTTGCAACTCGACGCAACATCTTTACACATTGTATGTACATATATACTATTCAATATTCATAGAATTAAACGAAAAAGCATAAAATTCCTGACCAAAAACCAAGAATGAATTTTTTCGTAAAACTAAATACCAAAATTAATACTTTCTGATTGAAGTATTCTCTTCCAATCCAACTTTTAGTGTATTTCGTTAGTCTTTTATATTGTTTACTGAGTTTAATGAGCCTCTTCTTGAGAAACAAACCAGAACTTTATAAAAGAAAAAATATTTTTTTTTACTTTGCACATATCATTGTCCACTACTGTAGCAGGTGCGCACTTAATGTGATTGCATCATTCTTAACCGATGGACATGCACATTTAAACTAAGATGATGAGAACTATTTGTATTTGTTATTATTTAAGATAGGTATTAGTTAAGTTAGCCAGTCAGGGAAGTTAAGTGCCGTGGACGAATAAATAAATTAATATTGGTCATTAGGTAAAATGAGGTTCTCATGTACGATGTTCTAATGTATCCCCAACTCAGAATTAAGCAAAAAATCAATCTGTCCCTTCTGCGAACAGTGATACCAAAAGGTAAAGAGAACGGCAGAGAGACTCGTTTTTTGTTCACCAATAATCGTTCTAACGACTATTTTGGTGGGAAGGTGGTGTTAAGTAGTTCGGCCCAGTTCACCAATCAACTTCTGAGGAAATCGATAAAGATTATGGCATAGTTATATGGCTTCTTTGTCGATGCGCTGTCACCCCTATTCCCCGAAAGTAGTGGCCAGAAGCTCAGTCGTTGGGCACCATGGAACGTTGGCGTAACAAAGTAGCGGTAGTGACTGGCGCCAGCGCTGGAATTGGTGCGGCCTGCGTGCGCGCTTTGGTTGGTGCAGGTCTGGTAGTTGTCGGACTGGCGCGTCGGCAGGATCGTGTTGAACAGCTGCGAGCAGGATTACCCGAGGAGAAGCAAGTGCGTCTGCATGGGCTGAGATGCGACGTTACGCACGAGGAGCAGGTACTAGCAGCCTTCGACTGGACACAGCGACAGTTAGGTGGTGTAGACGTGCTGGTCAGCAATGCAGGCATCATTGCCACCGGAGAGCTAAGCGGCCAGTCCAACACTGCGGCCATGCGCGACACTATAGAAACGAACGTCATGGGTAGTATTTATTGCATCCGCGAGGCTTTCCAATCTATGAGACAGCGTGGCGCCGAAGGTCACGTGGTCATCGTGAACAGCGTGGCGGGACAGCATGTGCCCAACTTAGGTCCCCAGCTCCCCTCCCTTAATATTTATCCAGCCAGTAAGTTTGCGCTCCGCGCTATGAACGAAATATATCGTCAGGAGTTTCAACGCAACAAAACCCGAGTCAGGGTGTCGGTATGGTGATACTTCCATTTACCCTCACTCTAGCAATGACATCATTAGAACAAATTTTGCAGACCATCAGTCCTGGCATTGTCGACACGGACATCTTGCCCCAACAGATCCAGGCGTGCATCAAGCAGTACATGCCTATGCTGCAGTCAGAAGATATTGCCGATGCGGTGCTATGGACTATCGGTACTCCACCCAACGTACAGGTGGGCACTTCCTACGGTCAGCGTTATACCTACATATTCTACTAACTATACGTCTTTATTATTGGTAGGTGCACAACATCACCATCAAGGCGCAAGGTGAAAAGTTCTAGTCTAAGCAACAATGTTGCACCCGAGGACTCGCAACTCGACTTTTATTTATGCATGAGTAAATAAAAAATATGCTTCTCAATGTGCCTTTGTAGAAGGACCCCGCGAGGTCGAGCAAATCTACCAAGGAATTATTTTTTAAGTCAAATGATTTCTATGCATGAGCTAACTATGACTGATTAAACTATGCAACAGCATTTTTACTCAACGAATCAAATCGATTTTTATACCCGGTACTCGAAGAGTATAGGGGTATATTAGATTTGTGGGGATAACGGTTGTGTGTAACGCCCAGAAGGAAGCGTTTCCGACCCCATAAAGTATATATATTCTTGATCAGCATCAATAGCCGAGTCGATATAGCCATGTCTGTCTGTCCGTCCGTCCGTCCGTCTGTCCGTCTGTCCGTCCGTCTTCATTTGCGCCTATATCTCAGAGACTATTAAAGCTAGAGCAACCAAGTTTTGTATCCAGTCTCCTGTGTAATCACACTACTCCAAATGTATTTCAAAATTTCGACCCGCCCTTTCCGCCCGCACAAAGGACGAAAGTCTGTGGCGTACACAATTTTGAAGATACGAGAAAACTAAAAATCAGAAAACTAAAAGCAGAATCTTAGAGAATGACTATTTCTATCAAAGTGTTGAATCTGGATCTGATCGGATAGTTATTATAGCTACAATGAAGAAAACCATTTCGAAAGTCATCGTTCCCTCTCGCTCTCTCTCGCACGCGACCCCATCTGCTTTGCTTATTCGTTTAAATGAGCGCCTAGATCTCAGAGACTATAAGAGCTAGAGCAACCAAACTTTCTATCCAAGCTCTTGTGATATCAAACCAGCACGAGTTTGTTTCAAAATTTTGCCACGCCTCCTTCCGCCCCCACAAAGGACGAAAATCTGTGGAATCCACAATTTTTAAGGTACGAGAAAACCAAAAATGCAGAATTATGAAAAATTACCATATCTACCAGATTGCCGAATCTGGATCAGGTCGGATCAATATTATGGCCAGAAGAAACAAATTAAATTTCAGTGGCTACGCAACGCCTGCCAAGCGCTGACTCATGCCCCCTCCCTCCTCTCTCTCTCTGTCCTAAACACTTGTACGTCTCAAATATGTAGTTATACATGTCATGTAGAAATTAAGAAGCAGATGTAAAAATCATATGCAAACAAAATCGGAAACATGTATAATATTCCAAAAATGTACTTCATTTTTTGAAATATTATTTTTTGACCATTATTTTTAGGGTGTGTTTTTTCAGTCCACTAAAAGATTTTTTTACACAACACACCTCGCAATGAAATGCACTCATTTCGAACTGAAAATAAACTAAATCATCTAAAAATCATCTAATCATCATCTAAAATCATCACGGGATGCAAAATCAATAAAAAATCATTTGGAAATAAAGTAGTATTTTATTTATCTTATAAGGACAAAGGACAACGAACAACGAACAACTTTGGATATTTTTATCTAAAAGTTATGTTACCAAATTTTCCTCAAAAACACCCTTCAAGTTGTTGAAGGGGAATGGAAATTCACATCTTATATATAAAGGAAAAGAGATGACTAAATATAGCACTGCCCAATTCCAATTTATATAAAGAATAAATAAAGAATTCAATGGAATACATCTGATTTGTGTAAGAGAAGAAGAGACAACTAACCATGTACAGAATAAATAAGGACAAACCCATTTACAACATATGTACTTAGATAAAACATAAGATTACAAGAGTAAAAGTGTGGATATAAAGATTCCAGCTCTTTGAACCAACATCAGTATCAACATCAGTATCATTCAGGGACCGTAATCATTATAAGTTATATTTAAAAAATCACGTCATAATGATTATATAATGGTTTTTCACGATTTTTCTCACGGATAATGATTAATTTTAATTAATTTTATAATAATCATAAATAATTAATTTTTTTTATCAAAAAAAAAAAAACTCAAAAATAATGATTATCAATGATTTTTATTTTTTTTCGCTTAAAATAAAACTCAAAATTAGCTTACGGCTTCCGTGTACCACTTTTCGCCGATGTGATTACATACTCTTGATCTATGATTTAATGCCTTTCATATGATACATCACAAGTCCTTCAAGGACAGCTTTCAAGGATTCAACTATTTTCTATTAAATTTCATTTATTCCTCTATATAGTCTGTTGTATATCCTTTTAAAACAAATCTAAAGGATCAAATTTGTGTTTTGGTTTTTCCACGCCCCCATTTTGCTCCTGTGAAAATGAGAAAAAATTGAGCGGAGTAAGATTTCACTTGCAACCCATTTCAAAACGCGACAAGAATGATCTTTAAATGTAATTATTAATGCAATTCTACTCTCGACTTAAGATAAGCATTTTAAAAATAGATAACAACAATGCCTGTGCAGAGTCACGCGTCGCCAAAATAATAATCCCACTAACGGGTCTTATTATACCCTGTACTTAAATAGTCTGTTGGGTGTGTTCCGACAAAGTATAATGCAAATAAATGTTGAGGAAAATGTTCAAGTGAAAAAACCATATTCTAAGATTTCATCATTTGGGCCGAGTACCTTACATTGACAATGTCATTATTGTTAATTGATAAATACATGGTATTTCACAGTCGTGTAATCTTTTGTAGGATTTCCTACTTACGTTAGTGGCTTATCTGTTTGATCATTTGTTTATTATTGCAACTTTAAAAGCAATCACTGATTTTAAAAGAAGCAAAACCTTTATAGGTAAAAATTGTTCTAAGAAATGTGTTCGGGGCAGATCCCCACTGAATAGCGGCAGGCCAAACGCCAAACCGGAAATCAAGTCGGATTCCTAGTTTCTGGAAGCATTGGTGCATTTTTGTTTTTCCTCTAGTTTAAAATCTGTACCACCTTAAACTTTTTATTTGAAACTGCATTGTTTTGGCTTTGAGCCACTGTATGTACATACTACAACAGACTATATAGAGGAATAAATGAAATTTAATAGAAAATAGTTGAATCCTTGAAAGTTGTCCTTGAAGGACTTGTGATGTATCATATGAAAGGCATTAAATCAGATCAAGAGTATGTAAGCGAAAAAATAAAAATCATTGATAACACTAGTCGAACCGACTTTTCCGCTGTCTCCAAAATGACTTTTTCTGATAGATTTGGATGTTTAAAAAATTTCAAAGAATGTTTTTTTTTCATGGAGTTTTTTTTTTAAGAATTTTTAAAAATCTGGTTTTTTTGTCATATGTAGTGCTTCTATTTTGCACATAACTTAAGTTTCCTTCAACTGGTTGTATTGAACCTTACAGTTACAAAAAGCTAATAAATGCAGCTATGCGGCGTCGTTTACGGTATCGCTTATAAAAATATAAAAATAGACGGCTAAGTTATAACCGTTTGACCAAACTTTCATATGCCGAATTTCGCCGATAAATTCCGTTTGCCGACGAATAATCGTTTTTTTTTTCCTACAAAAATACCAAAAATCTGTGTTTGTAACAGTTTTTAACGCTAATATGGCATTTGGGATGGTTCCAAACGGCGTATGAAGTTTTGGTTTTTCAACAAGTTCAATACAATCAGTTGTAGGAAACTTAAGTTATGTGAAAAATAAAAGCACTACCTAATCATTATTTTTGAGTTTTTTTTTTGATCAAATATAATAATTATTTATGATTGTTATAAGATTAATCAAAATTAATCATTATCCGTGAGGAAAATCGTTAAAATCAGAATTTTTAAAATCATGGCGGAAATGCAGACTTCTTACAAAGCTAAAGATTTTAGTATGGTTCACTTCTTTCTACGCCCATTAGAAGTGGATGATTTATTTATTACAAAACAACAAAATAATCATTATTTACGGTCCCTGGTATCATTATCATCATCAACATCATCATCAACATCGTCAGTCGTAAGATGTACGCAAACAAATTAAACTTTTTTGATGCAATTCGAAGAGATGATCTTCGAGGAACATGTCACTACCTTGGAGAACCTAATGATAATTTTGGAGGGTCTTGAGGAAAAGGAGCTCCAGTACTCAAAGTTTGGGTTTCATTATAAGCTGTGTCCTGGAGCGATGACGATGCTACTGATGGACCTGACACATGTCTGTGTCACACGTTACCGGCTAAAAAAGCTCAAACATTAGAATTAATGCTTAAGTATTATCCCAGTGGACCAAAAAACGATAGTAAAACGGAACTATCATAAAATGTTCGTAAACGGACTTAGAAAAGAGCATTTTGCGGACAAAAACTCGCGACGAGCCAAGTCTCGCAAAAGTATCGCAAACGGACTTAAAAACGAGGGTGAACGTGTAGCCGCGGCAAAGGCCGCGGTCTACCTTATACCCGGTACTCAGTCAGTATATACATATGTACATAACTACATATATGAGCTTCCGATTTATGCAATTTCTTATATGTTCGCAAAAGGGACAAATTAAAAAAATGTCCAAAAAATAATATTTCAAAAAATGAAGTACATTTTTGGAATATTATACATCTTTCCGATTAATATTTACACCGATTAATAATTACATTTAAAGATCATTCTTGTCGCGTTTTGAAATGGGTTGCAAGTGAAATCTTACTCCGCTCAATTTTTTCTCATTTTCAGAGGAGCAAAATGGGAGCGTGGAAAAACCAAAACACAAATTTGATCCTTTAGATTTGTTTTAAAAGGATATACAACAGACTATATAGAGGAATAAATGAAATTTAATAGAAAATAGTTGAATCCTTGAAAGCTGTCCTTGAAGGACTTGTGATGTATCATATGAAAGGCATTAAATCATAGATCAAGAGTATGTAATCACATCGGCGAAAAGTGGTACACGGAAGCCGTAAGCTAATTTTGAGTTTTATTTTAAGCGAAAAAAAATAAAAATCATTGATAATCATTATTTTTGAGTTTTTTTTTTTTTGATAAAAAAAATTAATTATTTATGATTATTATAAAATTAATTAAAATTAATCATTATCCGTGAGAAAAATCGTGAAAAACCATTATATAATCATTATGACGTGATTTTTTAAATATAACTTATAATGATTACGGTCCCTGAATGATACTGATGTTGATACTGATGTTGGTTCAAAGAGCTGGAATCTTTATATCCACACTTTTACTCTTGTAATCTTATGTTTTATCTAAGTACATATGTTGTAAATGGGTTTGTCCTTATTTATTCTGTACATGGTTAGTTGTCTCTTCTTCTCTTACACAAATCAGATGTATTCCATTGAATTCTTTATTTATTCTTTATATAAATTGGAATTGGGCAGTGCTATATTTAGTCATCTCTTTTCCTTTATATATAAGATGTGAATTTCCATTCCCCTTCAACAACTTGAAGGGTGTTTTTGAGGAAAATTTGGTAACATAACTTTTAGATAAAAATATCCAAAGTTGTTCGTTGTTCGTTGTCCTTTGTCCTTATAAGATAAATAAAATACTACTTTATTTCCAAATGATTTTTTATTGATTTTGCATCCCGTGATGATTTTAGATGATGATTAGATGATTTTTAGATGATTTAGTTTATTTTCAGTTCGAAATGAGTGCATTTCATTGCGAGGTGTGTTGTGTAAAAAAATCTTTTAGTGGACTGAAAAAACACACCCTAAAAATAATGGTCAAAAAATAATATTTCAAAAAATGAAGTACATTTTTGGAATATTATACATGTTTCCGATTTTGTTTGCATATGATTTTTACATCTGCTTCTTAATTTCTACATGACATGTATAACTACATATTTGAGACGTACAAGTGTTTAGGACAGAGAGAGAGAGGAGGGAGGGGGCATGAGTCAGCGCTTGGCAGGCGTTGCGTAGCCACTGAAATTTAATTTGTTTCTTCTGGCCATAATATTGATCCGACCTGATCCAGATTCGGCAATCTGGTAGATATGGTAATTTTTCATAATTCTGCATTTTTGGTTTTCTCGTACCTTAAAAATTGTGGATTCCACAGATTTTCGTCCTTTGTGGGGGCGGAAGGAGGCGTGGCAAAATTTTGAAACAAACTCGTGCTGGTTTGATATCACAAGAGCTTGGATAGAAAGTTTGGTTGCTCTAGCTCTATAGTCTCTGAGATCTAGGCGCTCATTTAAACGAATAAGCAAAGCAGATGGGGTCGCGTGCGAGAGAGAGCGAGAGGGAACGATGACTTTCGAAATGGTTTTCTTCATTGTAGCTATAATAACTATCCGATCTGATCCAGATTCAACACTTTGATAGAAATAGTCATTCTCTAAGATTCTGCTTTTAGTTTTCTGATTTTTAGTTTTCTCGTATCTTCAAAAATGTGTACGCCACAGACTTTCGTCCTTTGTGCGGGCGGAAAGGGGCGGGCGAAATTTTGAAATCATTTGGAGTAGTGTGATTACACAGGAGACTGGATACAAAACTTGGTTGCTCTAGCTTTAATAGTCTCTGAGATAATAGGCGCAAATGAAGACGGACGGACAGACGGACAGACGGACGGACAGACAGACATGGCTATATCGACTCGGCTATTGATGCTGATCAAGAATATATACTTTATGGGGGTCGGAAACGCTTCCTTCTGTGCGTTACACACAACCGTTATCCGCACAAATCTAATATACCCCTATACTCTTCGAGTACCGGGTATAATAACAGAAAGACTCAAGAGTTAGGGGTACACGAACTAAAGATGGAAGACATCAAGACGAACACGGAACTCGGCAGAATTAGAACTGGAATGAAGATACACAACGCAACAACCTACACCATGGTCGGCGTACTCCTAATAGGAGTGGTGTGCACTGCTTGGCTCTCGAGAAGGGCGATCAAATACGCAACAACAACAACTAATTCCATTGCAGCACCAATTACTACCCTCACTTCAACCATCACGCCGTTATGGTCGGTAGTTCAGACTGGGG
>JAWNKY010002639.1:0-14338 GCA_035041765.1 Drosophila algonquin
TCGGCGGCGACTGCGGCAGCTGCGGCGGCGGCGTCCACAACAACAGCAAAAGTACTTACAAATCAACAGAGGCGGGTTTTCGGAGAGGGCTCAAGTGTGGGTTGTCGATGAAAAGGGAATGTATATTACAGTGGGAGAAAAAGGTGGAGCTTTACTATGAGGTTATAGGTTTTAACATATTCTGTGGTGTAGGATTAGATATCATTTTTATTAGATTGAATATCCATACAGAAATCGCTAAACTATCGAAAAACTAAAAGTATTAGACGTTTTTTTTGTTTAAAAATTGTACAAAATATGGCAAAATAGGCTTAAAAAATTAGTATATTTTATGGAAAATTTATTCCTTATATTTATTCCTTATTATTTCTTCTTAAAAATTCCCGATGGAAAAAAGAAGTAAAATGAAAATTGGCTTATGGCTCTTGCTCTGGCACTGTACATGTGTATGTATATTCTTAAATATAACCAAAACTATAGAATGGTGATTGAAATTAAATTAAATAAAATAGTTCAGGCTATTATTTTGTTATTTAATATTTCTTTTTATATATAATAATTATCAATCATGTCAGATTCCGTTTTTTTTCTCGAATTTTTCACTATTTACTCCTTAAAATATTCAGCACATTCGAGTTAAGCTGATTTCTCTCAGTGCCTGAACTCGTAAAACCCAAATTCGAATCCCA
Source organism: Drosophila algonquin (assembly GCA_035041765.1). NCBI lineage: Eukaryota > Metazoa > Arthropoda > Insecta > Diptera > Drosophilidae > Drosophila > Drosophila algonquin. The sequence continues at coordinate 690 of JAWNKY010002639.1, forward strand.
GTAACAGTACCAGTAGTACCAGTAGCCCGAACCCCGAACTTACCCTCTTCTCCGCTGGCCAGCTCAATGGGCACTCCACTTTCACGTCGCCATGTAATTGTCGGCTCTGGTGAACCGGTAGCGGCGCATTTGAGCGTCACGTTACTGCCCTCGCGAACGACCATGTCCGTGCTTGTAGGATAATCTAGGATATCCGGCGGTACTGCAGCAGCAACAAGAGCAGCGGCAGGAGCAGCGGCAGGAGCAATCGGGTTGCAATCGGGTTACAATCGAGGTCGCCGCCAGACGGTTCGTCGTGGTAGAGAATGTTTACAACAAACATTTAAAAAAATATTGTGACAGGGAGAAAGAGAGAAAAAGAGAGAGAGAGAGAGAGAGAGAGAGAAGAGAACAATAAAACAGAATATGAGTTGGAATCGTTTTAAATGATTTAAATTTGTAATTTTTCATTTAAATAATTTGCTCGGATTGTTGTCCTCTGGCGGTGGATCGTGATTCATTTTTCCCTGGCCTGCAACCACCGAGGGATATTCACGGCTGTAGGTGGGAGTAAGAGTAGTCGTATATGTATGTATGTGTGTGTGCCTTTGTTTAAAGGACAAACTTTTCACATGTCCTGAAAATACAAATTATTACCGCGGCCACAGTGGTAAGGACATACAGAGAGCGAGCCAGAGGGAGACGGACACCCACAGCGGGCAACCTATGAACCATGAAAACGTAATAATGCCAGCAAGCGAGTGGGGTCGTGAAGGGTCACACCACACAGATGGAAGGGGATGGGGATGGTGTGTGGTCTCCGTGTCTCTGTATGCATATAATATCCCGCAATTATGTGGTTGGTAAATGACCAAAAAATGTGCTGGTGTTGACAAACAGCTTGTTAAAGTACGGCAGCGAGCGGCAGGCGCGGGGGGCAGGGCCAGGCAGTACGTGGCAGGACAGTACGTGGCACGACGGAGGAGAGTGAGTCAGCGCGTCTGTGTCCTGTGTCCTGCGGTGACCACTGGACGGTCATTAAGTGGCCAAGGTTAGGGGCGAGTGCGGCAAATTGCAGCTGGAAAAGGTGGGTCCCAGGGAATGGCACACATAATAGCGGAAAATCAAGACAAGAAAAGGTAAATGAAATTGTTAAAGATATGGCAATCTACGATGCCACTCCCCCCTCGAAATCTAAACAATTCAGTTGTCATGTCAATAGATGTTTTCCTCATTAAAAACGAAACAATAAAAAGTCCGGGAACGAAATTGTGTGCAAAAATCTGAAACGAGGACATTGCATATGAATATCTCATCAGCTTAAATGTCAGGAATGCCGGCACCGGCAACGGCTTCCCTCCATATGAGTGCCGCTCTCTATCGTACTCTATCGTATATATCCTGCCTGACTGCCTGCCAGTCTGCCTGCGTGTGTTTGTGTGTGTGTGACAGAGAGGGAGAAAGCATTGCGGAGACCCAAAAGGTGAGAGCGGTGTCGCTTCCTCTACGGTTTGTCGTCGACTATTTAACTGCACTTGGTCACGAAAATCATCAGAAACGACCACCGTCCACCATTCACAATCCACCATTCACCCTCGTCCCCCCATCCTCCATCCCATCCCATCCCATCCGCTGGCTCGCAACTCGAACGTTTCCCGTTGCCGTTTTTCCTGCCTCACTTTTGGCGCTTCGGATACCCCTTTGAATGTGGCACAGTGGTTGCAAAAGAGACCCAAATGAGGGCTTAAAGAAGACAGATATCATTGATAAGGTACAGAAGGGGAGCAACATTTCTAAGTGAAGGATTTTGTATGACCTTTAAGGCAGGGATAACTGTAGAGATACTCGTAAGAGTTTTATCCCTCCCAAAGTATGTGTCTGGCACTAGTTTTCACCCTGTGCTCAATGATCATTGAACCACTGTCACTGGCCCACTATCCCACTACCCACGGATTATCCAGTGCAAATACACACAGTTGATTATAGTTTTTCGTGTTTGCCAGTGAATGCTACGCCGACTGCAATGGTGGCTAAAATATTTAGCGCGTTGATTTAGATTTTGCCAGCGAAAGGTATTTAGGCGCAGTACGAGTTGAGGCTGCCCCCTCCATGGCGCCATGGCACCAGGGCACCGCATGGGACCACGAAACGTGGCAGGGTGGGCCCAAAATGAACCACAAATGGACAACCGAAAAGTGGCCCCTCCCCGCCCCTATCCACTCGGGGGCGGAACCACTTGCTGCGACCCGAGAGACCATTTCTTATGCTCCATGCTGCTCCGCAGCTGCTCTGCATTTGCAGTGCCATTTTAATTCAAAATAAACAATTTCTGCGGTTCAGTGGACGGTTAAACATGTTTAAGCAGTCACAATGGAGAGCCTACGGCCAGGGCTAGCCACCGTTTGGTCCTTGGTCCTGTGCGCGAAACGAGTACGTTTCGGCTTTTGACTCTCCTTCTGGCGGTTATTATGCAACGGCATACCTCCCCTTGTCCCTCCCTCCCCATTCGGCGTATGCGGGCGCCTCTTTGTCCTGGCCCCTCGCTGCTGCGATGCTGCCCCGTCCAGCGAAAACGTTTTGTTTGTGTGATTTTTTGTTGTTCTGGAATCAGGTTGTGTTTTTCTCTTTTTTTAATATTTGTTCCTGTTTTGTTACGTGGAATACTGTTCGAACAATGAGGGAGAACCGAAACCAGTCCCTGGCAACGGGGCGTATGATTGTTTGACTAACGAAATGAAAAAGGCTGAGAAATGCGAGGCATCTCCATAGACTTACCCACAACATCCAGGTAACCCATCTGGCTTTTCATTGGATCCGTGTTGATTTGGCACATGTACCTGCAGGCGAGGGGGAGGGGGGGCGGAAGGGTGCGAAGGGAAAAGGTGTAGATTTCAATACTGACTGCAGTCGTGTCATTACTAGAGCCACAGGCATCCTTTTGGACTCGCCCGGACTTACCAGCCTTTGTCCGACTCTTTGATGTCTCTGATGCGCATTGTCCAGGTCTTGTGCTCGGAGTTGGCAATGCCAATGCGTTGGTTTTTGGTTATTACATGATTTTGTATGGTCAGAATTGTCTGAGTGTCGACCCGAAGCCACGCCACCTGTAGATAAAGAATTTTCCGTAATGATTTAATAAACATAATGGACAAGGAGGCAGGTAACACTAGAGAAGGGGAACCGACTAAGAGGATGGATTAGTAAAATATAGGAAAATGTGGACAATAGACAGGCTATAGCTTAGGGATGAAAGCTGGACACAAACCCAAATAAAAGCTAGAATATTAGGAATGAAACAATCTATACAATAAATGAATTTCTCTATGATTTATCGTTCGATTGAATATACTGAATAAATATTGAATACAGTAACCATTTCTGCAGGGTTTAGGGTTCTAAAGGCAGTGCCTAATCTACCACGAACCACGACACATAATTGATATTTATTAAGGAAGCTAACTAGCTATAGCCGCATTCCAGCGACATCCATCAGATAACACTTATCTGGCATGCCACCAGAATCTCCAAGGCAAGTCTCACGTGCACCACAATAACCCGTACCCGAACCCGAACCCCAAAATTGTACCCAAAGTCTGGCGCATGCAAAGCCGTTCAATTATACCCAGAGAAAAAACAGAGGAAAACAATCTATTCCCAGAACTATTCAAGAAATGTACCCTTTCCCCCCTGCCCCTTGCCCCCCGGCCAGCCATCGTAATTGTACAATTACCCTGGTAAATTATTATGCGATAAAGCACGCAGCTTGTAAGCTAAAAAGCTGAAAATATTTTGTATGTATATTGTAGACGAGGGGAGGGCAGGGGGCAGGGGGCCGAGGGGGAAGGTTGCATGTGTAAATGTGAGGGAACCCCAATTCCCCAGTTCGCCTGCTGACATGTCAACACGTGAAGGTATTCCAAGCTATTTTCCCGATGACACATAATATAGGAAAATGGAAAATGGTTTTCCCCCCATTAATAAATTAAATGAGGGGCTAATTTACAGCATTTGTCGTATCGAGGGCTAATGAATTATTTTCATTTAAAATTGAATTGAATTTAAGTTTGTTTCCTAACGCACCCACACACACACATAGACACACACACACACACGATGTCAGCATAAAATAAGTAATTACACCCAAGTGCCTGCTCAATTATCTTTGAGCGGGAACATCGCTTAATTGTCCATGGGCACTGCCAGAGGAGGGTTGGATATCCACATCCACATCCCCCTGCCCCTGCCCTGCCCTGTGGCACATCCTCCTCCCCCAGGGCGAACCGCACCAGCCAACCCCCCGTAGGATAATGCTCTCTGCACTTCAATGGAGATGTACGTCTGTTACCTTTTGGGGGTGCCGCCACCCCACCCCACCCGAAACAAATACAAATGCAAATACTTACAAAAACAAATACAAATGCAGACAGAGACTGGGATAAAGGACTCGCTCCCCCCTCGGTCTCCTTCGGCACTCGCTTAACACGTCCTCATTCATATTTCAATTACTTTTTATGTGATTTTCGCTTTTGTCATTCGAACAGCACCAGCCCCCTATCCTACCCTCCCCACCCACCCCTGCCATATCCCTATTTATGTTTTTATTTTCACTTTCATTTCCACTTTCATTGCCATTCCGGGCGGGTGTCGAGATTCGGTCTTTGAGATTACCCCGACTTGGGGGACTGGGGGACTGGGAGATCTGGGAGATTCCAGGTCTGTCTGGGAAATGGTAAAACGTTAATGAATATTAATGCGACTGGTCGGATCGGGTGGGGTCGGTTCTGGGGTCGGTTCGGAGGTCGGTGGTTCTGTGGCTGCTTATTGAGTGTGTAATTGAGTCCGAGTTGGAGTTGGAAGTGGAAGCCGGAACAGCTGCCCGAGTTTGCTTATTTGACATTCGGTTATTAACAGGATTTGTTCCCTATTGAAGGATAGGGATAGGGAGAGAGCTATAGGGATATCCTTCGTACCTTGTAGGGTCCCAAATCCTGGACGACGCATGTGAGGAAGGCATCACGTCCCACGGGCGCTGTCATATTCATAATCGGTGAACTAAATTTGGGATCAACTGTAATCGAGAAATGTGGCATTAGATTGGCATTAGAAATGTGTGTGTGTGTGGGTGTGTGGGTGGGTGGGTGTTTGCTTGATTGCCAGATAATTGGAATATAATGGAAGAAATCATGGCAGGCATATTTATTGTAAGGGAGGGAATATGAGACAAATGGGGATAGCTGCTGCCAGGAGAAATATTTAAAAATTGCTGCAACTTACCAATGGCTTCTGGTGGCACCTCCACCCTCTGCAGATGGCATTGCTGGCACATCAGGGTGACAACCAGGAGCACAACTTTTATGGCATTAGCCCAGACCCAGCCATTAGCTGGACTCTGGACTCTTTGTGTGGATATTGTGTACATTTTTTTGTTTTGTTTTTTTTGGAAGTTATCTTGTTCACTTTTTTCTCTCTTTGATTGAGTCCGCGATTAGTCGCACGAAACCATTTACTTGTTATAGTTATTAGAGGGCCAACTGTTATACAACGATCATATTAATATGCAAACATCACAGCATAAATGGGGTGGGGTGGGGGTGGAGGGGGAAAACAAGCTTGTTATGCCAGTAACAATCCCTCACACCATCCAATCCACAGAGAAAGGATCAGCCTGAGTGCGGCAACGACCGCGCCGCGTAATTGGCAGTCATTAGAGCACGCCCCGCTCCCCCCCGCTCTCTAATGGCATCCAACTTGTGGGAAAGTTCAACAAAAAGCAGAAAGTACTTGAAAACAGAATCAAAAACTGCTGCGAAACAATGGTAAACAATAATCATGATGCCTGCGGAGGGACAGCGACGGGGACGGGTAGGGACTGGCAGGGGTGTTGAATATTCGCCAAATTAAAAAGTTTCAAGTTTAAAGTGTGGTGCGGGCCGGGAGGGGTCCTTCTGCCTCGCCTCGCCTCGCCTCGCCGGATGTTTTGAGGCAGGTTCATCGTACATTTATCTTTAGCCAGTTATTCGAATTTTTGCTGGCGTGTTCGGGCTGTGTAAATTGTGCTGGCGAACAGCTGCCCGGCCCTGCCCTGCCCCGCCCCGCCCTGCCAGAAATTAAGTACGAAACGGCAACTATCTTTTTACCAAAGGTGTTGCATGTCCTCTTTCAGGACTCGCTCTCTCGCTCTGCTCATTTCACTCCATTTTCATGGCATTTAAGCATGGCCAGAGGCCAGAGGGCCAAAACTGTTTATGGAACGGAAATGAAATGTTTCGCTGGCTGCCTGCCGCTGCAGCGCGCTGCTCGTGTGTGGCCTCGTAAATAAAGCATAAAATCGTGCATCGTTCGTGTGGCAGGAGAGGGTCTCTCCCCCTCTCTCTCTCCCGTCTATCGTCTCGTCTTCAATGACTCCGAAATAGTTGCGCTTTATGTCAAAGTTTAGTTATATTGCCTGCTTTTAGGCGTCCGTCTCCTGTATGTGACACTCAGCAGCGAGGCTCTGGTGCAATGCAGTCGTAATCACACTTTTGTTTAAGGTCTAGGTCTGGGCTAAGACCACTAAAGCTAAGAGCCAAGATGGGTATATAAACTGGTACTACTGAAAGCTCTAATGACCACTAAAGCAACGCTAAGGCATTGCTCGCTGTTCCTGATATATATACAAGCTGTTTAGGCTGTTATTCAAAGTTATATCTTTAGTTTTTAAAATGGGAATACCTTGAATCCGGAGCTGTATTCTACCCGAAACCTCCATTAACTTTCCCTTCGACCATGAGTCACACAATACAACATGCAAACGATTGTGCCTTTCACAAGGAAGCAAAAGGAAAATGGAAGGAAAAGCCTACTTCTGGCGCCCACAAACTGACAGGAACAATTTTAAAATGACATTTCATTAAAATTCTTTTTACACCGCTCGCCTCTCGCCTCTCCCCTCTCTGCTTTCTGTGTTGTTTCTTATTGATTTTTACATAATTTAGCGCAATTGAAAGCTGAATTGCCGGCACAGGCACAGGCACACATGTGCCGTGTCCTGCATGCCATGGTGTGTGTGGTGTGTCCTTTGGCAGACATTCACATGGCATGCCCTGGAAAAAAAGACTTACAAAAGACACAGGTAACCAGACAATGGACAGGCCTGAGCACAGAGCCTGCACTGCAGAAGCCGCCTTTTAGCGGGAACGGGCAGGCTTACTATAGGCACTAAAAACGTCTGGCAAATGGGCATGGCAATATTATTAATAATTTAGAGCATGCGGGGCCATGTCAGGAGACAGGCAGACGGACAGGCGGACCGACAGACAGGTGATGGTGATAGCCATAGCCTCTGGCCGTAGACCTATAGCCTTGCCACAATCCTATTTGCAGCCCGAAGCCATACGAAGGCCTAGAAAGTGAGTGTATCGATGGCGTTGGGCCGCTGTTTGCATAGCTAATTGGAGAGGGGAAATTATACTTTAATTGGGACAGAAAAGAAGCTACAATTATGATCGTACATGGCCTCTGATTAGGGGTAAACCCCGTCCCCTCTGTCTCTCTTTGTTCCCACAACAAAGTACAAAATATTTATGACACAATATAAGAGCTTGCTCTGCTCATGGCCACATTTTTGGGGGCCTGCTTCCAGAGTCGTATATTATTTTTATGGTTTCGGACATGCAAAGTCCTCCTCGTCGTCCACCGTCCACACATCCACAATTTGTATAATCAGCTGTTAAATTATGTGCAAAATATAATGTGTGTGTGTGTGCTCTGTGTGGCTAATAATTTCCATGATGCTGGAAAACTGAGAGTGACACCCCAGCAACCAGCAACCAGCAAGTGCACTTTCAATTTTCAGCGCAAACATTAATTAACACGTGATATATTTCGCCTCTTATCGCTGATGCCACTTTGGCATTTTTCAAAAAAATTATTTTCCCTACTAGCTTTTCACATTTTTAATCGAGCCTTTGGCTCTGGTCCGGGGGAGGCTTTGAGGGGCCCTGCATAAAATTAGCATAAATCAAACAGTAGATTTTCCACTGCTGCGGTGGCCTCAAGTATGCAAAGTTTTGCTCTGTTTTTCAGTATGTTTTTTGCTTTTTTGTTTTTTGCTTTTGTTTTTTGCACTCTCCTCCTACGAGCGCCTCCAGCACGGAAGTTGATTATTATCGCTTGTTATTAACAACAGCAACAACAATGGCCCGGAGGCAACAAAGAGGTGCAGGTAGCAGCAGAGCAGCAGAGCAGGCCACCACCACTCACATGTCGGGGCCATTATGTCAAACTGATGAGGGGGAAGCGGGGTGGGCCTCCATGGGATTCTTTTGTGTGTGTTTCCCTGGGAAATCGAGCTGAGGTAATTTGCAATTGATATGCAATATGAAGGAACTTGACTTTGACTCTAGGGGGAGAGTGTCTGAGTGTATAAGAGGATATAAGAGGAGTCTCGGTTCCATATGGAATCAAAAGCCCAACAGTTTATGGCTGGACTATGCACAGATTGGGAGCCAAATCCCTAGAGTGCATCTGTGTTTTTCCATTTAGAATTTTTGGGTTCAAATTTGTAACCAAAATGTTTTCGTTTCACCATTATCACACCTGCCCCGTGGCTCTGGCCAGTCTCTTTAGTGCAAACTCCAATCACAATCAACATGATAACAGCAAAAATAGATCAAAATTTCGATGTAAAATGCAAATGACAGAGAAATGACAGGGGCCACAAAAACATGTGCCTTATGCCTATGCTGCCACCCCCATGGGTCCCCGCCCACAAGCCAGGAACGGCGTGGAATGGAATCTATTATGCCAGAACATCCCGAAAAGTATGCAACATATTTGCAACAAATTTGAAACAGACAGAAAATAGATTTCCATGGAAATGTCCGTCCTTCCGTCTGCTTGTCGACTGACTATGTGCGTGTCTGTCTGTCTGGCTGTCTGACTACCTATGTGTGTGTGAGTGTGTCTTTATGCTGCATTTTATGGATATCAATGAACTTTAAATTACCGCCAGGATGGCCACGCGGCAGCAGTCGTGAAACATAAATGGAATGGACTCGTATGCAATTGTTGGCGCGCCTAAAATCAGGCAACACTCTCGGCCACACACACAGACAGTCATTGGAGCATTAAGAGGGTGCTGGTGGTGGTGGGGGGCGGGGTCGTAAACAGCAGGACAAACCCGGGGACACTGGGCCAGACACATTTGTAGGCAAATTTTCCAGGACACACATCACAGGAATACACGCATTGCAGCTCCAAAAGGAAATCCTGTGACGACCATTGAACGACCGCCAAGAGGGTGGCTCTCTGGTAAAGAGGGTGCTACAGGGGGAAGACGACCCCTCTCGGAGGTGGGGAGCAGGCAATGGCCTGCCTGATGTTTCGTTTTCATAAATAACTCGCCTTTTGTTCTTGTATTTTAAATATAATTACAGTAAACACGCAGCTGACGGCAAATGTCGCCAAAGTCGCGGCTAAATTGCCAACAAGGCGGCCAAAAACGCGCCCGCAACGCGAACACGCGAGTGAACTATACTCTGATTTTGGGCGGCCTAACAATGCCATTCTTGCAATTTCTAGTTAATTATCTACTAATGTGTGCACTGGGTTCGAAATCAAAACTGTCTGCGGGCAGCATTTGAAAGCTGCTTTTGAGGGATTTACTAGCGTTTTACTAGCGTTTTACCAGCGTTTTACCAGCGTTTTACTAGCTGTTTTACTGGCTGTTTTTTGGCTATCGTTTCAGTTTGTTTTTGAACATGAATTTCATAACGTTTTGTTCACTGGATTGTTGGGGATTACTTTTGCTATAATTATACAGAAATATAGAGTGACATTTTGGGGCAAAATTTGCTTGAATATTTCATTGTAATAAGGGATAATAAGCCTTTGAGTCTTCTACTTTTATATGTAAGAAACAATGGAACTCCCACCCAAGCGACTGTTTTGAATGTTTTCTATACTATACGGATATAACAACCATTCAACTTTTATACAGAATTCCTTTCACCACATTCATTTATTCACTGTAAACATAATTCTTCATTCATTTGCAGGCACGTCACGAGTGCAACACTTGGCGGTAAACAACACTCGCGAGATGATCCCGGAATCGTAACTGGTAATAGGGATTTCTGATCTGAGGCGATATGAGCAGAAGGACAGAACCGCACGCCACGAACGCTGTCGACAGACTGAAGGGAACGACGACGGCGTACGAGCCACGAAGTGACGGAAGGACACGGACACGGACCCCCATTGGAACCGAAGATGATGTTGGGCGAATCGTCGTCGTTTGGCTGTGTGGTGAGGGCGGAGTGGGCGTTCGAGTGGGTGAGTGGGTGGCGCGCTCTGTGTGTTATGTGGGTTGTTCGCGAGCGAATCAGACAACTGTGATTTTTGTTGTTGGCTGGGCTACATTTTATTTTGCTTTTTGTTGGCGAGCGCTTTTCCATTCGTTTTTCCTTTCCGTTTTTTTTTATTTCTAACTTTGGTTTCATCGGTGTGCGTGTGCGTGTGTGTGCGCTGGTGTGCTGGTGAGAGTGTGTGCTGCCCAATGGGTGGTTTGCTCTCTCGTTTATGGCGCGTTCTCAGTCTCGTTCTCCGGGTTGAAAGCGATTGAACGCAAGGGAAATTCTCTCATTGCATACTTTTAGGTGCGTGGCACAAACAAGGCTCGGATTTATGAATGAAAATTCTCTGTGCTGTGACGTACCCAAAGGGTTGAGCTCTAGTAGGGAACTAGTATGGGGTGTACGAGTGGAGTACGGGGGAGGGGGGTAGTAGTGTGTGGCGGGCGAGTGAGTGCGTGCTAAGTAAAAATTAATTGTCATTGGTCATGGCATTGGATTGTGTGTGCCATATTGTATTCGTGTGTTTCGATGTAAAAGGAAGCGTTTAGATTATTAGATTATTTCTTACGAATCAGGCTCAGAGAGTTTTCCCATCAATGGAGTCTACAGGGGGTTTAAAGGGGGACTAAACATTGTTCCGCATGATTTATAAATTAATTAAATTTCACTACCAGCGAAATTGTTTTTTCTGAGATATATGCGGCAGAGTGCAGTGGCACCCCCCTGTCTTTATGGTGCACCCCCTCCCCCCACACACACAAACACACAGACAAAGTTGGTTTTCAATAACCGTGCCAGAGTGTGGCAGGCACCAACTCTGCCCTGACTCCAGGGCGCCCCCCGTCCCCCCAGTCCCCCTCTTAATTGCTCTCGTATATCAGCTACTTTTCGGGAGCTAATCAACCCACCTCTTCCACTATAAAGAACCCAACCACCCACCCATCCCCCCTGCCCATCACTTCCCATCATCGTCAGCCTATCATTTTCACACAGCAAAGAGCACACGCACACGGCCAATAAATAATAGTAGTAGTAGCAGCCATAGCAGATTTTATGCTGCATAAAAAAAACTATTGCTTTATAAAACGAAAAATGCTGAAAAGGATATCCGCGTCCCTCGAGTCGCTGCTATGCTCTCCCAGTATCTTCCCAAAGGACCCCCAGAGGACCCCACTACCACTAGCGTATGCATTGCGTGCCAATGCACTCGGGCCACAAATCATTCAGAGGCCCGAAAGGGTTAGGACTAGAACAGGACAGCCAGCCAGGAGTTGCCAGGACTATGCAGGACCTGCAAGTTGATTTTCAAGTTTCTTGCTACTCGCTTCCTTGGAAACTTTTTTCCACCCCAGCCCTTTTTTTGGGGTGTGCGAAGGGGGGGACTTCGCTCTAGTATAAATTTTGACACCTGATAATTGCTTTTCAGTCGCTTCCGCGTTTTGTGTTGGATGCGACGACGACGACTACGACGACGACAGGTGCAGTGCCCCAAGCCAAGAACCTGCTCCTCTGCTGCGGCTGCCGCCCCACAAACCCCGCTTATTATCGCCGAACATGCAAAGGAGCGGGAAAGGACTATCTGCAGGATAGTATAGTTTGTTAGCTGCTTAACTGCCATAAATTATGGCTAAATTCTCGCTTTTACGACTCCTCCGTTTAATAGACAAAAGTTCGGATGAGTTATTGACGCGACCTCAAGGTTGCTGCCAGCCGACTGAGGAAATTGCCAATTAAAAGTCTATAAAAGTATATGATTATGGCGAAATCGATGCTAGTTTTACCACCCTTAAATGGAGATATTAACACAATGAGGGGAAAACATACCAAAGTAAATCTTATGCCAGAAAAGATTTATGAGAATTGAATAGAGAATACAATTAGCCTTGGAAGAAGAGAGATTCCACACTTTGCTGATTCACAATCGATGCAAAGAGAACCCTTAAAAAAGGCAGCAATAGAAAAAGTACACACTCTCTTTATAGGCAATTCTCTTATTAAATTATAAGATCAACAAACCCAATATAAAATTCTCTGTGCCATAAAGCCTCTCTCCCATTAGATCTTCCTATGTTTATAAGAACCCAAAAGCTTATCAAGCATTAATCAATCTCTCCCTATATTTTCTCTCCCTATCGTTTCTAGGTTTTCTCTCTTCAAAGCTTGCGCTCTCTCTGGACCCTGTGCACCTACCTACCTACCTTCGATGGATGTTTCGACTCCTCAGCTGGCAGTTCCATCGATCATTCAAGTATCTCGCCTCTAATCGAACAGTCTGAAAACTCCCAAGTTCTAATTCAAATTTTCTGATTTCCTTTTTCAGTGATGAAAGTGAAATTTAAACTGTAGTTAAATCAAATTCCTAAAAGCAAAAACGCATGCATCTTATTTTAGTGAGACTTTTATTCGGGTATTCCGTTTTATTTCTAAACAGATCCAAATGGCATAGAAGGGGATTTCCGCATAAAAGTCTTGCAAGAAAATGTCCACGTTTTTAAATCGATTTTTGATCAAGTATACGTTTAAATTCTTTTCAAAAGTGAAGTGTCAAAGATGGATGCATATTCGCGATATATTTGCCAAAATACGTTTCCAGTGTTCTCTACTTCAATCAATCAATATTCGTAAGTGAAAAATCACAAAATTTTATTAATATAGTCAATAAGAAAACAAAATTAGAGTCGCATTTCCACAATTAAAAGTTTCATTCGTGTGAGAAGTGTCTGTATAAAAATTAAGCGTCAGTTTCGAGACCCGAATAACGCAGAAATGGCTGAAACATAGACTGCGATTAAACAGTGTTTGTACTTTGAAAATAATTGGTGAATTACAGTGGTACAGAACACTTAAATTCAAATCTTTCATATTACACGTACTCGTACTGGTATACTTAATTCCTATGTAGAATAATGAGTTCGATTAATTCTTTCAATGTCATTTCATTAAGTTTAAAGTACATACAAGGTTTTCCTTTCTATTCAATTGCCTTACAGCTGAATTCATGTCAGAGCATTCACCCACAAAGTTATGATGCCGATACTTGTGATACATACTCGTATATGTTATATGTATAAATCTGTCAGCAGACTTCCGCTCCGCTCCTCTCCGCTCCTCTTCTCTCATCTCCTCTCATCCATTGATTAATAATGGAAGCATTAATTCTCCTGGTAGTTGAAACTTTTGCCGGCCCCCAGAACTAATCATTGACCAAAATGTTGAGACTGTCCTGCGTTCCTGCCACTTGTCACTGTCTCTGGGTCGGTCTCAGTATCTGTATGTCTGTCGCCTGCCTCTCTATATGTGTGTGTGTGTGTGTATCTGTGGGCAGTCTCTGCGAGT
>JAWNKY010002644.1:0-107476 GCA_035041765.1 Drosophila algonquin
TATGGATACATTTGGAGGGTCGAATGTTTGATACAAAAGAAGATGTGAATCCGATACGTGAATCTTTTTAAAGATTCGTATGATTCGAGCGTGGATTTGCATGAATTCGAATCCACTGTAGATTCAGGCAAGAATGGATGTCATAGTTGTCCTATTAATATCAGAGATAGAACTGAAAGGTACCTGCTTTTCGGGAAACAAAACCATTGATAGCTGTCAGTTTTTGTGGGACGACTTCGAGGCGGATGGGTACACGACCAGCTATGGGGAGGATAGCGATGAGTATGATATATTAACTCTCAATAGGGGAGGATTTAAAAGACAACCACTGATAACCAGCCCACCCAGCCCCCTAGAACGTTGGGTAAACCTTACATGTCTATGGAATGCACGCTGGACGCCTGTATCAGGAGGTTCTCTATGAATTCAACTTGCCAGGAATTGTTTGGTCTTCGGTCTTCAAATGAGTCTAATAGCCTGGTACCCATGGCACGTCATGACTTTGTTGACAGCTTGATTGACCTGTCTCTGTCTCAAGTTAACCATGTTAAAAACTCCTTGGGTCGATTTCTTGATCTGTGCTTTGTAACGGATCCGACCTTAGCGTTGTTAACTCGAGTCCCCCCGCTCTCTATACCTGAAGATGCCTACCATCCTACTTTCGAAGTGTCGCTCGACCTATGACGAACTGTACTGGATCGGTCGGGTAGACTACCCCAAGGAGCTATCTTATCTAAAACTCTTAAAATCAAGACTTTATAAAAAATTTCAAGAAGTTGACTCTCCTTCTTCTCTTTCTCATTATGTAATAGCTCGGTCAAATTTTTCAGTTCTTAACGCTCAATGCTATCAGAATTACCTATCTCGATGCAGGATACGTTTTTTAAAGGACCCCAAACAGTTCTACAGCTTCGTAAACAGTAAGCGGTCCACCACCAGGTCCGGACGGAGTTCCCGGCTGTGTACTCAGGTACTGTGCCGAGTCTCTGTGTGGGCCGTTGCTTAAACTATTCAAGCTATCCATAAATTCCTCATGCTTTCCCCCGATATGGAAGGAGTCCTTTATAATTCCTCTCCATAAGAAAGGTAGCAGGTCTGACGTAATGAACTATAGAGATATATCTAAGTTATCCGCTATTCCTAAAGTGTTTGAGAAAATGTTAACTCCGCACCTGCAGCACCTATGCAGATCACTTATATCTCCATCTCAACATGGATTTATAAGGCGGAGATCAACCACTACAAATTTATTGGAGTTTACCTCCTTTATAATAAAAGGCTTTCAAGGTAATTTGCAGACGGATGTTGTTTACACCGACTTTAGTAAAGCGTTCGATTCTGTAAACCATTCCCTCCTAGCACAAAAGCTCGACCTTCTAGGGTTCCCGCCCAATCTCCTGAGATGGATCTCTAGCTACCTTTGTTCTAGGTCTCAAAGAGTCCTTTTCAAAAACTCCCTGTCCTCTCCAGTTATGGTGACTTCGGGTGTACCTCAGGGCAGCCATCTAGGCCCCTTACTCTTTACACTCTTTATAAATGACCTACCTTCTGTATTAACATACTCGCGAGTACTTATGTATGCGGATGATGTTAAGCTCTGTGTCCAGTATAAGGACATTTCTTTCCAATCCAGGTTGCAATCCGATCTCGATAGATTTCAGTCTTGGTGTTGTGCAAATTTATTAAACCTTAATGCTTCAAAATGTAAAGTAATGACTTTTCATCACTCCAGCGCCTTTCTGGTTCCTTACACCCTTTGTGGTGGTTCTCTTGAGAGAATTACCTGGGTTGATGATCTTGGTGTTCTATTAGATCCCAAGTTAAAGTTTTCAGAACACATTTCCACCATAGTGAATAAGGCCATGGGCGTGCTTGGGTTTATAAAGAGGTGGTCAAAGGAATTTGACGACCCCTATATAACAAAGACTCTCTACACCTCTCTGGTTCGTCCGATTTTAGAATACGGCTCTTGTGTATGGTGCATGGTGCTTGGCGTGATTTTTGTGCACAACTTGATCAAGGGTGACGTAGATAGCCCTGACCTGCTGAGCCGCATAAACTTCACGATTCCTATTAGAAGCACTAGGAACTATACACCGTTGTTTCTTCCGCTTTGTAGATCGAATTACTCCTTGCATGAACCATTTAGGGTCCTATGCTCAGATTATAATTCCCTCTACCACATTGTATCTACCACTAACTCCCTTCCTAGTCTTAAATTACTGATACTCCTACATCTTTCCCGTAATTAGTAATTACTTTTCTTCTTTAGTTAGATTAGTTCTACTTTTCCTCGAACACTAGTCTAACACCTATCTTTCCTGCATGTCCGCGATCGGTTCGGTTAACGAGTCGCGCGTTAAGCGTCAGCGCCCCTCGGTCGGTTGGGCGGGAGGTGGGCTGCTTTCTTGCCTGGGATCCGTGCGTAACAGCCATCGGCTGGTGTTGCTTGGGCCACTTGATGGTGCAGTCATTGCATATCAATTTCTCCTAAAGAGAAAAAAATTCTTCTTCAAGCTAATACCGCACATGAGACAGAAGCCATCATTCTCCATCTTTTGGAAATCATCGGACGTCCATGAATATGCCCGGACGTAGGATAAGGGCCATGCGAGCTGCATAAACAAGGTATCATGGATCACACCCTGATACTGTTGATATCCGTTCACGGGCTAAGATTCCAGGGCACCGACTGCGAGGGCTACCATTAGTCTGCCCTTACTATTTATATTCAAATTGGTTTTTCCACCCATATAAAGATAAAAAAATGACAAATCAATTTGTTTCATTCAGTAGAATGAGTGGGATGGACCCCATCTGTATTCGGTTAACAAACATTTCGATTATAAAAATGAGTTTACATGAGTTTTGTAATTTGACTGCTGGAACTGGAAGTTGAGGCAACGCCAGTCCATTCATTCACCTGTTTGATTCGCTTTTAATGCGATCATATAATTAAACACCAATTATTATTATAATCAAACAATCATTTACAATCATAGCAGCGCTGCCAAATGGGAGAGAGATAAGGCAAATTATGATACAATTAGGCAAAAGATTGCAATTCGTGGGGGAGATAAGACAGCCGGCGCAAAAAACTATACACTTAAATTAATTAACGAGAGTGCGGGAACTGGACGGGGTGGGAAAGGGGGTAGTAGGGCTGGGTGGGGGGTCATGTGGCCTATTACAAAAACTAAACCTTGTTTTACAAACTAATAATGCAAATTGATTTAACCTGTCGCCCAACGTGCGACATCAGATGCCAATGTACGAGCACAGCACAAAGACGGCGAATATCATGACAATAATAAAGGCAATGGCCATCCAGGCAGGGATAGTACCTACAAAAAATCGAAGGAGAATATGATAAAAGAGTGCTCAAAAGTAGACTGAAATATGTCGTTTGCTTACGCCTTTGGGCCAGACTATGAATGCAGACTTTATTGTCCACAGAGATGGACAGAACAGCCGCCTCCGTATCGCTCGAGATGGGCGGCCCCTCCTCGTTGGTTATGGGCAGAAATTGCAGGCCCGTCACGAACATCGAGTGAGCATGAGGAATGTGCAGAACACGCTATAAAAGAAATATTTAATGTGGTAACTTTTGTTGCTGGCTAAAATGGGACTCTCTGTCACTCACCTGCAGACTAAATGCTATGTACATGGATACGCTTCCCGAGAACATGGTTCCCACAGCCACAAATCTACCATCATCCCGCACTGCCAGCGAGGACAAACTCTCATCGATGGCCACAGCTTGGCGCAGCTTGCCGCTGGCACAGTCCCAGTGCTGCAGATATCCCCGCTGTTTGCCCACCTTTCCCAAGGGATTGGCGATGGTGAAGAGGCGATAGTTGTCCTTGTGCGCCTCCACGGTACCATAACGACAACGCTTGAACAGATACTTGGCTCCCTCGGGCGTCTGCCATTGTAGCTTGTGTTGCAGTTTGCCAGTGCTCAGGTCCCACACCAGTCCCTGCGAATCCTTGGAAATGCTCGCAATGTATTTGCTGTCGGGACTGAAGTCCAGGTCATCGATTTCCTTGCTGTGCGCCGGGAGCTCGGCTCCCAGTGTCATCTGAGGGAACGACCAAATGCGCAGCTTCCCGTCGGTGCCGCCGGTGGCCATTAGCCTGCCATTGCCACTGATTCGCACCACCCGCTGCAGTGGCTCTGAGCTCTTGAGAAAGTCCGTTTGCACAACATCAGCCGCCTGGATGTCGAAGCGTAGGCGCTGGAACTGCTTAAGTAGCTCCTCCGCCGAGGTAGGTGGTTTATGGCCGTTGCCTATGGATTCCACACCCGAATGGCCTGCTGCTGCTCCGCCGCGCTGCCTCACATTCCCGTTCTCATGGGGCCGCTCCACGGGATTGGGTTTGTTGTCGCCACCATCCTCTTCTGTTTCAATTCGCGGCTGGACATAGTACATCTGGCAATGGGCCTCCTGTCCGGCACACAGATATCCCCTTCGTCCATTGTTTCGCACCGCGAAATTCATCACCACATTGGCTCCCGTCTCATGGCGCAGCACTTCCTCCGCACAAAAGTGACTGCCATTGTGGTACAGCTCGTAGATTTCCTACAAAATCAATGAGTAATCAATCAGTCTGCATGGATTATTATGTAGGGGAGGCGAGGGGCTACTTACGAAGCCATTTGCAACGCCCGTCTTGCTGGAACCTCCACCGCCGGCCACCAGAATGTGGCGGCTGGTCAGCATATCCACGGCATACAGGGGGAAATTGACGCGGGCCAGCAGGCCATCGCTGGGCCTGCGTGTCGGGGCCATTATCAATTATTAACAGTGGAAATCGACTGGACTATGGTTTGTTGTGGACTTCGACGTTTTATCAGCTCTGGCACTGACTCAGGGGCACATTTATTTGGGTCGATCCGCTGCCTGCTGGGTGATTTCCTATCAAATTTATTTGCACTTGATCTTCCGCAATGGCCGCTCTGCCGCCTCTAGTTGAAATTTTCCATCGTTTCCTGTTAATTTCCTTTAATTCCTTTAATTAATTTGGTGTAACTTTCAATTTGTTTGCCGTGTTTTTGTTGGTGCCGTGAAAGTCCACGTACACAGTGTGACCGCGGAATTATCGATAGGATATACCGTCCGACCTTCAGAAATATACCGAAAATGACGGTCTCATTTTAAAAGTATACCGACGAAATCATATTCCTCGATTTTGCTATTCTGTTTAATATTACTTGCTGAATAGGACACTGAACCCTGAACAAATAGTTTTAACTGATAGAAGAAACAATTTTCAACAAGATTGACCAACTTTAAAAACTCCGTTTGTTGCATTTGGTCTAAAATAAGGTTTAAATAGGGAAGGTCAAGGAATAAAACGTAAGTAACCATAAAAAGCGCTGAAGAAACGTAATTGAGCATGGAATTTTACATAAGAAACGTAAGTGAGCATGGAATACCCCAAATATAAAGTATTCGTCGATTTTGATATTCTGTTTAATTGTACTAGCTAGCTAAGACTCTACGCACTGACCCCATAATTTAAACTGATAAATGAATCAATTTTGTACGATATTGGTAGGTTTTTCTTCTTGGCAAAGGTCTAAAAACATCGAAAACATCACCGCGCCGATTAAGTTGTTCAGAAGAACCAATATGAAATACCATGAGAAAATAAAATACTTTTTGCACAATTTTGGCATCTTGTTTGTTTTTCGATTTTATTTCAAATATTAAGAGTACCCCTACTGTAACTGACAATACTATCGACAATCGATACAGCAACAGCTGCGACCACTTTTTTTGAATTCAAAGTCAAGAATATTTGATTCAAGTTCTTAATTTAACTGGGAAATAATTCCTGAATGGAATGCGACCCTCAGAGAACATCAATCTATGTACCTTGCAGGCATACAAATTTAAGTAGGGCTTTTCATTTAATTCCAGGTAGTTCTTGCTTTGCAAAAATGTCTTAAACAGTGAAGTATATATGAATATTTGGTTTGTTTTATGCTCGATGAGATAAAATACATACATAAGTATACAAAAATTAACGACTTTCTTTAATTAAAAGAGCGTTTCAAACGCTGCTGCTTGTAATTGTACGCCGTGGGACGATTTTCAGCCCGGGACTTGGAAGTGCCCTGCTCCTCTTCATCACAGTTATCGCCGCGACGACGACGTTCCTCCTCTTTAATGAATGCCTTGCGCTGGGCCTGAGCGCAATAAATCTGGGGATTGTAGTCCTCCACCTGGTCGTCGTCCCAATTCTCGTCGGCTTCAATTTTCGGATGTTTTGTGTCAGCGCGCAGTTCAGCCGGTTCGTTGGTTTGATATTGCAAAATTATGTTGCGGTCCTCACAAGATTGGCAATGTTGCTGTGCGAGGAAAATTTAGCTGGTTTGTTTTGTGTATTTTTTCACAAATCACTCACATGGAACTCTGCCTCTGGTAGGAGATGTGATTTGTTGAAGGGACACACGCGAAGTTCCACCGTGTCCTTGTAGATCTCCCGACATTTTATAATGTGCTGCTGATACTTTCTGCGCAGCATCACGTGCTCCTTGTTGTACGGGCAGGCAACCATATCATTTTCGGCGAGACTTTCCATGATTAAAAGTAATTTAAATTTAAATTAAGTTAAATTTCAGATTAAAAATTGAAATGGCGCTACGCATAAAAGTGCAAATAACGACGATAGCTAGCTCAAAGCAACCCTATGTATTATATGACCCGATATGCGATAGTTTTAGGACATATGTAATTCTACATGTATCTTACATGTAATATATCGTTAGCACAGTGGCGCTTCGCAAAATTTGGAAAAGTTTCGCAAATTCGATAACAGTACCGATTCAACCGGTTCTGCCGATTCACAATTAATGATCATTTAAATTAGCATTTACCCAACCCAACCAAGCTGTTACCGCCCACATATAAATAGCTTTTTGCTTCCCGCTTCATTGTCCTGCCGCTGGAACGGAGGCGGCGACCTTCGACTCTGCCTTATAAGGCTGTCTCCAGACGCCAGCAGCGTGATCTTTTAATGTCCCCCCTCACCCTGCGTCCTCCCTCTGCGGCTGTCGTGGAGGGAGATTGCAGGCAAGTCAATTATGGATTTTATTGCCGATTCTTATTCTTTTGTTGTCTTACTGATTCAGCAAGATCTTTGTTTGTTTGTTTGTATTTTTTCTCTTTTTTAAGCGGAGCTTCTGGATTTTGTTTAACCACAGTAAAGCAAAGAGGGGTCTTTTGAGCCTCCTTTCCTGCTTTCCATCGAAGCAATTTGTTTAGTAATTTTTATTCAAATTCAAAGCTTGTTTTCAAGTGAAAACTGTCGGCTAAAACCTCTGTCTGTCTACGCATCTGAACTCGTTTTTTCATTATTTCTACGGTGCGTGGACAAGTTTTACCGGCAATTCGATCAAATTTCACTTTTTATGAGAGTATCTCCCCAGGTAGCTGCTGCTAAATTGATTTGTCACTTAAACCGTGGTAACCCCAACACCCCAGCTGGTGTGTGCCTCTAATAAAAGAAAAAAGAAAGGCAGCCCAGGCCTCAGCCTCAGCAGAGCAGTAATTGGTAATTGCAATGTAGGTGAGAAATCTGGCTGCCACTTTGTTTCGGTTGGTAACAAGTGTGGGTGTCATCTCTCAGCCTACAAGGAAGGGTTCAATGAACTTGCCACTTAGGAATCCCCTCCGCTTATCACTAGACAAGACACATTGCTTCTGGGTTTTATGACCTATCCACTGACCGTTGCAGGTTGCAAAGGCAAAGTGCTGATAAGGCACTCTATTCAAGCTCAAACTGCCATCATTTGTTGATATTGTGAGTCGCTCGCGCTGGCACAGCTGGCTCATCTAAATAAATCACTTGTGATGATTTCATTCATCCAGAAAAGCAAACAAAAAAGATTCAATTGGACAGAACCCAGACGGAAGTGACCTCCTACTCTCTGGTGCCCGCAATTCGTCTGGGAACCGGTTTACGGTCTAACAGAATTTGAATTCAAATTTTAAAATTTGAATTTTAACCGCCAAATTCAAACAATGAGACAGACAACAGCTGTCGGGCAAAGTTTATTAATTTGGGGTGAGGCATTGCTCCCACTAACGTTACCTTTCATTCACATTTTCAAGAGAGCGAGAGAGTGACAATCAGCGATCGATACTGAGCTGCACCCTCTTTTATAGCACCTGACTCTCTCGTTTTACTCGCATAGGCGTTACAAAATATCGCATGTCATGCTCACTCAAGTTTTATAAACGTTATTTAATAAATAATTCAACCAAACGGAGCCTTAAAATTAGCTAGTCTTGTAGAAAATTGTTTTTTCTATTGTATAAAATTATGTGTTCTGGCCTGAGGGTCCTAGTTAGCTAGCAATATTAGTCGGAATATCAAATTGGAAAAAATTTTCGACCAGAGCCGATTAAAATCATATCGATTAAATTTAGGGGTGTCTGGCAAAAAATCGATGTTTGAAAAAACTATAAAAAACTCCAGCTCTATTTTAAATATTATTTACTCGTTCGCCGCGATCGTCAGACTTAAAGCATACAGCCCAACAGCCCAACTTACTGAAAGCATAACGAAACCGATTTCCGTTATTGAACATATAGTAAAGTTTAACTTGTACTTATATTTGTGTAATTGTGCCAATTTTGCGTGTGTGTTAACCCTTTGTTTGTGGAGTTATTGAAGATCGTTGGTAAGTTGTGGGTTTTGTTAGTGCAACCTGAAAGAACCAACAACTGCAATCCGGTTTGCGCCGGTGCAAGATCCCGATCCCTTTTCTCCATTTTGCCCACTGCGCAATTGCAACAACACCTTTCGCGACCCCTCTTTCTCTCTCTCTCTCTCGCTGTCTCTCACTCCTTTACATCTGCCCGACGCCAACGCTTTTGTTGTTGCAATTAAAGTTTCTGTGCAGTATTTTTTCCCCTCTTGCACTTTGTTGTTCTTATTTGCCGTAATGGTGATATACAAGGGTGTGTGCAGAGTATTTTTGAACTTCGACTGCATTGAGTGTATATGTATGTACATATGTATGTGTATAGATCATATTGATTTACAGTTCTTCGGTATCTCCCATATATAAAAGCGATCTTAAAGAGCATCAAAAAGTGCGGCGCCTGAAGCCTAGCCCCTGGCCTTTTTTTTAGTTTGCTGCACTTCTTCCAGCGGCCTGTCACTCTTCTTATTGGCATTGCACTTTGTTTGCACTTTGCCGCGGCCTGTTCTTTTCAGCAAAGGAGTGCAGCGAGAGAGAGTGGGAGCGAGAGAGCATTGATTGAGGGTATGCTGTGTTCGTGGATGATCTTGTTATAGTGGTGGAGAATATATACATATGTGTGCTTCTGTTGAAGCAATGGCAAAGTGCATTTTATATTTATAAATGCATCCCTTCTCTCACACAACTTCATCTTATTTTTGCGGATATTTTTTCCATTTAAAACTCCTTTTTCAAGGGTATACCCAAGTTCGGTACACGAATCCTTCCCTCTCTATTTTCTTCAAGTTCCCTGCAAATACAATGCCCCAAGCCCATACAAATAACAGGAAAAAGGTAACCGTAAGCAAGAAAGAGGGGGACAGCAGAGAGGGTTATTTCAGCAGCTAGAGAAAGAGAGCCCGCAAGAGAAAGGAAGAATTGCATCTAGAGAGAGTGGGACAAAGAAAGAGGAGCCGAGCCAGAGGTTAACAGCACAGAGGGAATTGCTTGGGTTGGCTTGGACTCTCTTTTGCTCTGTTTGCCGTAAATTTCAATAGCCATAAACAAATCAATGCACGATGCATAAATCTGTTAACTGTTCATGTGTGTCCCCGTCGTACCGCGTGTGTGGGTTTTCGCCCAAAAGAGTCGTAAATTAAGTTAAATGAGAGTACAGCACCATTTGTTGTATGGTAGATGGTAGGCTATTTCTTCAGGTTTGTCATTCTGTCAGCAATTGACTTTAATTGAACTTTGATTGACATCTGACGGAGCAAACCCCCCTTCCTACTTCCTTTGTTTGAAATGGTTTGTTATGGGTCTGATGTGCTTCCCACGATAAATGTGTAATCTAATACATGCGCTGGTTGGTGTTAAGCAACCCTTGACTTGTGTTTGATTAGCATATGGGGTGCCATAACATTTGTGAGGGATTAAATTATATTTAGATTTGTGGAGAGCTCCTTTAATTAAAGGTAAAGATTAACACTTAGTGGAACAACTTTTTGGGAGGGGGCACTCTGGGAATGCACCCATGCGTGCATTCACGCGTTCTGGTTTAACCAGAACATTTGTATCTTCATTTGTCTGATTTTCTTAACATTTTTCTTTGTATTTTTTTCCTATTTCTTGTTTACAGTACTTTAATTGGATTATCGTGATAAACCCTACATCTTTTCCGTATTATTTCTGTACATTCCATCGAAAAAACCAGCCGAAAACAATACAAAAATGGTGAACAATACCGTTGATACCGTTGAGGGTAAGTCTTCTTTTTTTTTTCATTTTCATTCTCGTTTCGTGTTTGTTTTCCATCACGGGGATTCTCATTACATTTTCACACTTTTTCATGTGTTTTCATGTTGTTCTTATTTCCGAAGCGAAGTTGTTTTTCCTTTCCGCAAAAGAAATGCTGCAAAAAGTTCAGTTAACTTCAGTTTCTTCGTATTCCTCGAGCGGGAGTGTACTCCCGCGGGTGTAGAGTAGGGGGCGGGAGGGGGTTGGGGGAAAATCCCCTCGAAACCAAACAAAAGATGCCACGCCTCGTTGCTCGTTGCCGTTTTTATTGTTTCGGAGTTTTCCTAGTTTTCCTACTAGTTGGTGTTTGCATTTGCATAGCAATCATAAAAATGCCAGGCTGGAAAAATCGCGCACAACAGTATTCATGCGCTGTGCACTTTTTGGATTTGGATTTGGTGGAAGCCCCTCCCCCGCCCCCTTGAAAATGTATCTGTAACTGCAGCAAAACGCGGCTGCTGTTGCTGCTGCCTCTGCCAGTCGAGTGGCATAGATTACGCGCCATTGTACCCTAAATACGTTTTATGTGCACTTTTAGGATGCGTGTATCCAGCAGATACATTCGCACACACTGGCAACATACTGCAGTATGCAGTACGTCGTTGTCGACAATTTCTATTGGAAATCCCGTCAAGTGCCTGCCTGCCTGCCTGCCTGGAGCTCCATTATCGTGTGCATGCATGGGGGGGAGGGGATGGGGGCTTTTTGTTGTGCGGAAGTTGCCGGCAAAATATGTTTTATGCAGATTTTGTGCAATATTTGATGACACTGGCGTTGTCAAGGTGGATTGGCGGACAGGTGGATTGCACGCAGATAGTAGCTGGAGGATAGTGGAGCTCTGTGGAGTTGTAAAGATACTTTTATATTATATACTACAACAGCTTATGTAAAATTACAGGGGACAAATAATAAACGAGCATCTTTTAGCTATACGTTTTTTTATGGCTTGAAAAAGATGTAAGAAATTACTAAAAAAAATGTAAATAAATCTTTAAAATATATAAGTATTTTTTATATAATTAAGTTGAGTCTTTTATGGACATATTTTATAGGTAAGTATTTATATAAACATTTGTATTTATACCAAAAACATTTGTACCTTTTAGCAGTTGCATTTTTCAGCCACAAATGTCTTTTGAATTGCAACAATCTACCAACACAAACTACCACACAAAAAGGATTCATACATATATGTATATGTAGATATGTATATTTTTGAGCTTCCTATTCAAAATGCATTAACAAGACTCGCATTTTGGGCGAACATTTCCTACTACAACTGCCTATTATATTTAACTGCTGGTGATGGTGATTTACGCCCTATGGCTGTACAAATTACCGCTTCCAAGCAGTCCCCGCCCCCGCCATCCGCTGGAGTCTGGCTTTCATGACTTGGCGAAATCATGGCAGTGGCATTGTGGGGGGTTGTTGCACTCTCCACCTGCAACAGAAGCAGCAGCAGTGGCAGCGGCAGTGGCAGCAGTTGATAATGCCTTTCCTATGCTCGTTAGTTGCCAGTTTTTTTGGGGGACTAGTGCCTCACGAATACGTCTGACGGTTCCGCCTAACGGCAGCCACCTTCTAGTCGACAATTCCTCTGGCAGCCTTCATTTAATTAAACTATTTCCCATTGATTGTCAAGAGTTCGTAGGAAAAACTAAACTGTCGTAAAAATTGATTGCTTCGGGAGCAGAAAACTTTTCTGTCAGGTTCAAGTTTTGCTTGTCCTTCGATTCCCTAAGTGTCTGTGTGTCTGTGTGCTGGTGTGTGTGTGTGTGTGGGTGGGTGAAAAACTAAATTCATTTTGGAATTTATTGTCGTGTATTTCGGTAAGGAATTGAAGTTGAAATGTGAAGTAGTTTCTGCAGTTGTGAAATTGCCAGACGTAGATAAAATCCGAGGGTTGAGGTTCATTGAGCAACTAAATCGGATTCGGAACTTCTCTATTACATGGCCATCCTCCCCATCCCCTCTTCAACTTCATGTGTCGTGTCCTCCTCCTACCCCGTTTTGGCCTTGGCTTGCAGACTGGTGTGGAATTTTAATTTTCTGGCAATTGATTTGACCCCAAAGTCGGCTGGTAGCCCCCCACCTACTACCAACAAATCTCTGACGAGGCAGAATTCCTAAATAGGTCATTGCACACACAAAGTGTTGCATACTTGAGGGCGGCGTTGCCAGAACAAATTAAGATGACAACGGCATTGATAAGCAGCGGTATTTTATGGGAGGTAACACTGGAGCAGGCATAGAGATGAGCAGGGCAACGAAGTCACAGTCACGAAGTCACAGTTTTGATTAGGTTTTCACTCCTTTTCGAATTACTCTTCATTGCTCTCCCCCAAGAACCAACCAACCCAAGACCAACCCAGTGTAACTGTGTCACATCTTCATCTTTCGTTCCTATCTCTATCTAAACATTTACGACCTGGTGGAAGGGATGGCTTCCCCTGGCTCGTTCCTTGCTCGCTGGCAAAAATCTCAAATATGCATGGACGCCTGCAAGTAGGCAATGCTTTCTGCGTGTGGCACGTACATCGCTTGAATTTATTATTGTCCTCCCTTCGAATATGTATGATAATGTATACAGACGCTGGCGGCTGCGTGGACCCTGGTGCGGCGCTCGAGCGGAATAATGATAGCAGGCGCCCCACTGGAATGCCTCCGCCCCTCCCCCGGGTTGCGCGTTGACAAAGTTGTTCTATTTCTGCGTGGAAGCCGATAATCACGTGTAAATTACTCGGGGACCTCTCCACAGATATTCCACATTTTGCTGGCTGTAAATTTTGCATGATTTTATTTTTACCTTTCTGCAGGGGTCTGCCTGGCTGTCTGTCTGCCTGTCTGCCTGTCTGTCGTGTTTGGCTTTTCAATTTCTTGTGCTGCGACGACGACAGGGCCTATTAAAAAGTCATTTCATTCTCTTGGAATATTCAAAAGTTTTTGCCTTCATAATTTTATGGGACTCTACAGCGAAGTCTTCAAGCAGAACGACTTACAGAACGGCAGGCATTGTGTTGTGCTACTTTCTCGTTGTTTTGTGCCAAAAAGAAAGATATATCCTAGTTGATGACAGTTGCAGTTGCAGCTGCAGTTGCAGTTGCAGGACACAGGACATGGGAGGCCTGTGACTAACTGGAGCATGAAGTAAACACAACTCAAGCAGCGGGATTTGTGTGTGTTTTGTGCTGCTTCTGACAGCATTCGGCCTAAATCGATTAAACTTTGGCTTAAAGGAATTCATTTGCTTGAATAAATGCAGTAGGGAAATGCAGTGGGGAAATTATGAATTTTCTCAGAAAATAATACGATTATGAATGAGTGAATCCAAACAGAGGATCTGTCTTTAAGTTGTATCTTTGGGTAGATTTCTCTGGGATTTTAAGAGACAAATTACCCCCTAATCTACTTAGCCTTTGACCCTAATCAGGGGAGTAAAAGTATTTTATGTGTGTGAAATAAGAAGATGAATACTCAACATGTAGTAAATACATTTGTGGCTTATGGAGAAATCTACTCACGTAGCGTTTATCTTGGATTAATAATGGAAGATCATTATAATTTTTGCACATAATGCGACACCCACAAAAAGGACACACAGATACAACACACACACATGCATATGTATGTGGTATTAAAGCACTTGGGGACTTGGTCTTAATGGAACTTTTTTTACGCACACACATATTCCAGGGGGTGATATGGCGGAGGGTCCTTGGGGGGATGCTGTTCAAAGAGCACATAATAAGCAAGAAATCTGTTGCTCCATCTATCTACCAGTACGAGTATCTATGTGTGTGGGTGTGTATCTGTGTTTGTGTGGCAGGGGACATGAGATTATAATCAAAGTTCTTTCTTTCTGCCTCCCTCTGCTGCTGCTGTTGACTGCCTATCAAAGGGAGAAACAGAGCGAAAGAGAAAAATTTACAGAATGCAACCAGTTGCTGTTGCTCAGAACAAACACACACACACACGCACACCCACACACTCACACACACACACGTTCAACTTTTTCCCGGGAAAACTCAAGAGAGTGGAAGGAAGGATGGTCCTCTCTCTCTCTCTCTGAGGACTTTAAACAACAAATGAAGCTGAAGATGAAATATGTTCCACATCATAGGGATATAGGGAGAAGGGGCAGGGGAAGGGGGTGGGGCTAGAAAACTCAACCTCAAAAAGTCACTTGTGCTGTGCGACGACGACATAATTAGAAATTGCGAAAACTGCAAGCAAAAGTTCTACTCGTACTATCTGCGGCGTCGACTTCGGCTTCTGCTTCTGCCACTGCCACTGCTTCCGCTGATGATGGTAGTTCTTCTTCTTCTACTTCTATGTCTTCCTATTCTTCTTCATCTTCCTTCCCTTATATATCTTCCTTTACGTACAGTTATGACAAAACAGGAAGAGAAGCAGATGTAGACGTAGATGTAGATGTAGAGAGAGTGGGAGACACACAGCGACACGATGCGTTAGGCATTGCAAATGAGCTTTGGAGGAAGTTTATGCGTAGCAAAAAATTATGATAATTCCAGGCATTTTTATAGAATTTGTAATACAGTAGATCTAAATACAAAATGTTCTCCAAATACTAAAAAATTAACTTAAATTTTTCCAATTTTATTGTAAAATTTGTAATACATTTTAAATTTATTTAAAAAAAATATATAAATATGAGGAGTTATTTCCGAATTTTATAACAAAAAATAGTAAAAAAAATGATTTAAATAAATAGATAAAAGAAAAATTTTAAAAATACAAACCAGAAACTAATTCTTATTATACAAATAAAAATCCCAGAAAAAATTATAAAAATAAATTATAAAATAAAAAAAAATAAATAAAATGTAAAATAAATTATAATAAATTATAAATTATAAAAATAACTTTAAATATTTAGTAGACCATAAAAATGGATCTAAATCTGAGTCACAATTTCTGATAAAATATTGCACTAAATAAGAGAATCTCACGTTTCCCTTATCGTAATAACAACAACCGTGCAAACGTGAAATTTTAACCATTTTCTAGAGCTATGGGGCCACAAGTTTGTTGCAGGAGCAGCAGGACCAACAGCAGATCCAACAGCAGACCCAACAGCAGACAAGTGTAGACATGTTTGCAACAAGCAGTGGCAGCAGCAGCGAAGGTTCTTGCCTGAGACGTTGACATTTGTGCGGACCCTCCGACATGACCGGAATAGATAATTATTTATACCAGTCGCCAGCGTCAGTGCCACACAGCATACAGTTCGTGTCTCCGCAGACGAGTCTCGAGTGGGGGGCGCTCCTCCCTCTCCCGCGCACGCACGTTATCCTTCGGTTGCATTGCCGCTTCTCTGGGGTACAACTTTTGCGTGTGGAAGTTGTCCAAAAAGTAATTCAATTTAAGTTTCATCTGAAACGTAGACATCGGGCAAAGGTTATGTCTGTATTACGGTTCTTGTTGATAATTTTCTGCTACCTTCGGCTGGTAATCTGCTCCTGCCTTCAGCTGGTAATCTGCTCCTACCTTCTGGTAATCTTCTCCCACAGATACTCCCTGGTTTTCCCCCTCCTCTTCTGTTGGTACTGCCTTTTTTCGAGGTTAAAGATTTTCACAGCCGAAACATAAAAATGTTATGAGCTGTAAAGTGTAAACGGAACTACTAGCGATAGACTTTTATCAGGAGAGCCACAAAAATAGTGATATTAAAGTGCTTTTTATAGAAGTGCGAAGGTTACCCCAAGAGTTTATTGAGATGTTCTTTGATTTATTCTAGCCTTAAACCTTTTTGGTATATATATAGGTTTTTAGACCTTAAAAGAAAAGAAAAAAAGGGCCTTGTGAGCAGATGTTGAATTCATACTGAATTCCTAAAGACCCACGCAACGGGTGCATCGGTACTGCCAGACCACAACCACAAAAACCCCCAAAATAAATTCGAAATCCATTAGCTTTTGGGCTTAAACATTTGCTCATCATCTTTTGGGCTTAAACATTTGCCCATCATCTTTTGGGCTTAAATTATTTCCTCAACACACAATTTATGGGCTATAAAATAAACTATAAGAACAGGACACAGCACTTCATTTACCAAATGAATTTGGTTTATAAAATCCACATCCTTTTCCCCTCCTTTCAAATTAAAGTTTAGTTAGAAATATCCTAAAGGACTCTTAAGGATTAAGCTGCAGATTAATCAAATTTTGTGCCAACACAGACGAAAAAAATTAAGTGGATCCTTTGATTGTCAATTAAAAACGGAATAGAATGGCAGGACACCTAATGAATGGCACTATGGCGCTATGGGAATGAAGGATTGGCTTGTGGCAGCTGCCAGATAGCAAAGGACTTTCTTCTCCCCTTACTGTCCGCATAGATTTATAGAGTCAGAGTCCTTGGCTCCTGCTGGAGCAGAGACAGCAAACCAATTGTTGCATTTGTCCTGCGAACTGAACTGGCAAAAGGGTTGGAATTGAATCGTTGGCAATTTGTTTGCACCCCACCCGGGGAGGGGGTGAAACCTCCTCTGGAGATGCCTGAAAGGTGGGAAGTGGCGGCAGGATGATTGGTTAGCAGGGAGTGGGGGGTGGATGCGGTGGTGGCCCCAGGTCTTGGGGCAATTTGTTTAGTATCTTTGTTCGCATAATTGCCCGCACAATGCCGCACGATGCCCCGTCCCTGCCACACGGAATGGAAATGGAGAATCCGAGTTTGCGCGAGTGTGAAGAGCCTTAATTAAAAAGCTTTTAAAGCCAAAGGGCAGGAGGTCCACACAGATTGGAATGACAGCGTCCACCCTCCCCCAATCAACCCTTTTGGCCTTCCGCACGATTTGTTATGGGTGGGTGGGGCATGCATCCCCCAAGAATGAATAATTGTGGGGGGAAGGGGTTTGCCAGGGCAAACGTGATTTTGGAATAAATTTCCATCATTTTGGGATGCCATTTGTATCTGTATCTTGGAATATATTAAAGGGATTCCTTGAATGAATTTGACCCTAGATGGAATGTTCTAAAAGGTTAAAAAACCAATTGGCAGTTCATGAAAATGCAATCTATAAAAGTGGACAGCTCTATTAATCAATATACCCCAGCCTTTTGGCCGAAACTCCATTTAAGCGGCTTTCGATTAACCAAAAAAAAAGGAATGCCTTCCAGTTGGTTCTGTCTGTCACTCATTCATTCATTCGTTCGTCACTTGTTGCCTTTTTAAGCCGAAGTAAGCGGATAAATGTGGATAGTAACGGGCATCAACCAACCCCCTCCCCTCCCCTCAATCGACCGACGACTAATGGCCAATTAATGGCATTTAAATGCGCTCACGTAATGCCTGCCAGCCTCCATCCGAGAACTCTTGAATATTTTTTGTTACCACAAAAACCATAAACAGAAAACGGCAACAGAAATGTAGGTCCTGCAGGACCTGGTCAACAGCAATCAAATGGGCATAAATTTGTTGCCAAATGTCGTAAAGCCTTCACCCCCTACCCTCCCCTTCACACCCTCTCGTGTCCGCCCCAGGAGCAGCAGAAGATTGCTACAGGTAATTACAAAACCATAACGCGCGCAAATGTCACCGCAAAATGTGCGGTCAATGTTTCTGGGCCATCAGGCAGGGCATCACCCCACCTCCCCTCCCCCCTGCTGCTGCTGTTGTGGCATCATCATCATCAGGAATCGCAAAACGATTTTCCCTGCTTTTCCGTTGCATAATTTTTTGTGTGTGTCGCAGTGCGGCGGCGGGGGGTCAACGCGGAATTTCAGTAAATTTTCGCTTCAGGCTCAAACATTTGAGGCGCGTGACATTAACAGCTTCGATCCGGTCCAGGTCCAGGCCAGGTCAGGTCATTACCAATGCAAAACGACAAGGAAATTTGGCTAGAGAATGGTCAGGTATTAAGGGGAAATGTCTTTATTGAATATTTATTTTATTTCAATAAGTATTTTCCCGAAAAAGTTGAGGAATACTTGGGCAAGACATTGTGGAAATTATAACAAAGAAATTCTCTTAAGAAATGCCAAGTGCAGTAAAGGAAATAGTTTAAGGAAACTACTATCCTACTACTCTACAACTAACTCCCTTCCTAGTCTTAAATTTCTGATACTCTCATATCTTTCAAGTAATTAGAAATTGCTTAGCTTTTTTAGGTAGATTAGTTCTAGTCTAACACCTATCTTTCCTGCATGTCCGCGATCGGTTCGGTCAACGAGTCGCGCGTTATGCGGCAGCGCCCCTCGGTCGGAGGGCTGCGTTCTTCCCTGGGATCCGCGCGTAACAGCCATCGGCTGGTGTCGCTTGGGCCACTTGATGGTGCAGTTATTGCATCCTAAAGAAAGCTGCCATTAGCTGCTAAAAGTCTGAAAGGACTTTTTGCTTATGGAAGGACCTGACATTTTCTGTCTCTAACCAATCAAAACTGGCACGAAAAGCTGTAATATCCTTCCAATTTGTGCATTATTTATGCCCCCTTTGGCAAACTGCACTATTCTGAATGATTAATCACCTTTTAAGGGGCTTTTCACAGGAAAATTGCCTGCGCTATTTGTTCGATAATTTCGCTACGCTTTTCTGCGTTATGTGTTGGCAACACTTTTCCTACCGCACTGCCCCGCCGCACAATCAACAGGC
The DNA here is from genome assembly GCA_035041765.1 of Drosophila algonquin. Classification (NCBI taxonomy): domain Eukaryota; kingdom Metazoa; phylum Arthropoda; class Insecta; order Diptera; family Drosophilidae; genus Drosophila; species Drosophila algonquin. Next base: position 19,105 of record JAWNKY010002644.1, read on the forward strand.
ATTGCGGGAAAGCCATTCAGGAGGAGCATTACGTGGAGGAGAATCCATTTGCGGCCGGGCACAAGAAACAATTGCAATTGCAATTGCCACACGACATGGCATACTACACGCAGCAAATGCGCGGTTAGCCGCAGAAACTGTGCGAGAGGGGAAAACTCCTATCATTACAAGTCGCCTAAACCGTTGTTGCAACATACAAAAGTGGGAGACAGAGAGAGAGAGAGAGAGAGAGCGAGACCTACATAAAACCAGTTAATAAACGTCAGTGCTGTTGCCGCACTTCAGACACACACACAAAGAAGGGAACGCAGGGCAAGGGAACTGCAGGGGAAAATCGTTATCATTATATACAATTCCTATATAGAGGAGAGGGGCGGGGAGGAGGACTACGCGCACTACACAAAAAAAAGGACAGAAAACTATATACGCGAACGCTTTTCGCCAAAGTTTATTGAACCGGAAGTTGGAAAGCGGCTCGGCGGTTGTGTGAAAAGCGGCAACAATGCGGCGGAAACACACACACAAAAAAACAAAAAAAAATAAAGGAGCAACTTGAGCCCTCAGGCAGCAGTCAGCAGGACCCTGTGTCTGTCTGGCAACATGTCTGTGCCACAAGAAGTGCCCAGGGCGAAAGAGGCAAGTCGAGTCGAGCCGCGCCGATCCGATCCGAGCTTTGCTTTTATTTATTTTATATTTTCTTTTCGACTGGCAATCATATTTCTGCCGACATTTCAAAATCCAAGTCCAAGTCCGAATCGAAATCCAAAGCGAAGGATGCGATGATGTTGCCTCGAGATACTTTTTCCCATAACTTATTCATATGCACCACTGATGGGGCGGGGCAGGAAGGGGCGGTCTGTCTGTCTGGGCTTTCCAGGGGGATGTTCCCGCCACCGCCCCCGCCTGTCACTCGAAGGCATTCGCTTATTGTTTCTGAGCCCCCTCTGGGGGGCATGTAATTGTTGTTTAAGTGATGCAAATGAGCGTTGTATGCGTAACAACAACAACATTATTCATCAGCCGGAACAGTAATTGGAATAGGCTTGAGGAATACTCCTCACTCACTCCGATATATCAAATGATATTTAAGAAATTTTACCCTTTGAATAGCAAGGATGGAAAAAGGAATTTTAACCTATCAAAATTGTTAAATTATTTAAATATAATTTTTAAAATGTTTTAAATACAGTTTAATCGGTCGGGGGCTAAAACCATTAATATCTTACATTTATGTTCTATTTTGATAATAAATTTTCCATAAAAAATAAAAAAAAATTTAAAATTATCTTTATAAAAATAAAAATTAAAAATCTATTTTAATTTTCTCTATATTTTCCATTTAAAAAAATCAATTTTAAATTTTCTTTATAAAAATTAAAAATAAGATTTATTTTCGATTGTAATAAAAAAAATCACAATATTATTTTTTTTTTTAAATTGGAATCCTTCCTGGTTAAGTATTTTCTAAAATAAAAAATTTTGCTGCGAATATTTAGTAGAAAACATGAAAATGAAGTTACAGAAATTAGATTTTAGTTAAGTTTTCTCAAAAATAGTTTTTAAAAATGGATAAAAAAATATTCCCCATGTATTCACCATCAATGTTTTTGGTAAACTAATATTAATTTGTATACCAGAATGTTGTATCGTGCTATATTTTAATAGAGGGTTTATTTTATATTTCACTAAACATACTTGTTTGTTCAACCAGATCTCATTCAAATGATATGCATATGCCCGTTACTGCTTCCTGATACCCTCTAAAAAACGAAAAACCGGCAGCAACATTGCCTGCGGAGATTTTTCAACGAAAGAAGCGAAAAACTCCACTTCTGTTCGTTCGCTTCATTTCGTTTGAAGTGAGCAAAAGGCACAGAAAAAAATTGTTTTTTGGGGAAAGATACTCCTCGTAAAATACTCCGCGACTGCTGTTGTCAGCTGGGTGGGGGTCTGGGGTGCTGGAGGGGTGGGTGGAGGCTGCGCCTAAAGGGGGACTCGCGTTCGCTTTGTCATTGTTAATGGGGTCAAAAATTTCGAGGCGTGATTTATGTCTGTTTTTGAAATTGTGCCTGAAAAGTGTATAGACTGTTTTTCGTGGATCCATGCATCGCTTTAAAGGTTATTAAAATTGATTGTCAACTGTCGTTCGGTTTGGTCGTTTGTCGTTTCGCTTTGGAGTATATTAAAAATTGAAAATCATTCCCCAGAGGAGGGGGAATCCCCTGCCCCCCCCTCACTGAAAAGGCAATTTAGTCGTGGAACACTGCAGATTGTTTCTATATAAAACACGGAATTGCAGTCGCTTGAGAGTTGCGATATTGCATGGTGACGAGGGGGAAAAACTGGTGGAAAAACAATCTGAATCCCAGAGATTGATCAAACGGCACGTACGGACGTACCAACATCGAATGACAATGACAAAAGTTGCTAATGAAATTCATTTGTTGACATGCCCACATAGGACGAATACGAATACGACTACGGAATTCGACTACGGAATACGACTACGTCGTTGTGTTGTGTTGTATAGATGTATAGATGGTTTTGTGGCTCTCTGAATGGGGGATATAATGGAATCAATTTATGTATGAATAACCAATACAAAATACATTTGGGAATGGTTTAACTACACATTTAAAATGATGGCAAAAAATACTCACATTTATGGGTGATTAAAACGTTTTCCTTGGGGGATTTCTTTTGAATTTTAATATTCATACGCAAATAATGAAACAAAACACATTTTATGGGTTATTTAAACGTTTATTGTGGGGGATTACTTTGAATTTTAATTTGCGGTATTTGTTTGGCAGAAAAACGCAGGGAAAATGAAAGGGAATTCTTATTTGTGAGGATTTCTTTGGAATTTTTAGGATTTTCACTTGTATTCTGAAGGTTCTTAGGTTCTTTTTGTGTTCCAATAATGAGATTTCGTATAAAAGTATTCTAATACATAGAAAAATGTTCGACGTTCCTGTGCTCCATTATTTTATCCTCTCCAAAGATGTCTTTTTATAAAAGATTGAGAAGCAATGCTCCTCCATACTCGCTACTTCATGCGCCAGCCCTCTGTTCACTCGCTACCGCTTGCGTCAGTCCTCGGCTCACTCGCTCACTCGCTTGCTCTTTCGTTATATGCAAGAGAGACATAAGCAAACATAAATCTATGGTATTAGGTGTACAAAATGTGTGGAATTGAAAAGTAAACCAGATCAAAGAACTATATTTAAATATTACCTGCTTTAAAATATCTACAAATAATAGCTCCCAAGTCTTTAAATAAAGGAATCTCTTTACATTAAAATTACATTATAAAATGGCCTTTTTTGAGTGTAATTCTCCCCCATTCAATAATTTATAGTTCCCAAAAAATCATTAAATGTTTGCCAGAGTAAAAGAGTTCAGAGAACTTCCATAAAGAACCAGCACACACGATTCCCATCAGGGCGAAAGAACACTAATGCATTTATAGTGAAAGATACAGATACATACGGGTATATATAGTACATATGTACATATGTATGTATGTATGTATGACCACAACAAATGATGTCCCTGGGGGAATGTACTGCACCGCAAAACTTCCTCTAGAATGTGGGAGGAGATACCCCAACCCTCCCCTCCTTTCTTCAGGCCTCTGTCCCTGTGCTTACTTATGCATATGCGACACCCATAATTATCGGAGTTTTCCACATGCAATGGGAACACACATTCTCCCGAACGAACCATCCATCGAAACATATGTTTTGTTGCAAAAAACAGCCGAAAGGGAGAAACACTAACCCCCATGCGGGGGAGTATTCCCCCCCTCTCTATTGGGGGTCTCGGTCTCGGGGCCCTTTAAAAAACATTGATTTTTATTGCATGCTTCGTCCGAAAAACTCCAGCGGTTGCGGGGTTGCTGGGGGGGAAGAAAAACACAACCCACTAATGACGTTGTTGCTGCGGCTTTTTAAATGTGAGGGGCAGCAATTTATCAATATATCTACTCGTACCAAGGCAGTGCTGCTGGTGCACAGACATACAAACATGACTGTGAAACACTGATATGTGCAATATTGTACGGGTATATAGGAGAAGAGGGGGGCAGAGGGAGGGGCAAGGGGAGAGGCAGCGGCAGACTTCTGCAGAGAGCTAAAAACACAGGCAGGCCACAGGCATATTTCATACTCGAATGCCCGCAACTCTGGCTCCCTCTGTCTCCCTCTTCCCCTATTACTCTATTCTCCATTTACCCCCTACTTCTTCTGCTTCTTCTTTACCCCCCTCCTCGAACAGTAGCCCTATGGTTGCGTGCAAACGACCCCTTAGGGGGGAAGCCGTGAGGAAGAGGTCCCCGGGCATCGCCGACATATGTTTTCTGTCGCCAATGCAGCGTAAAATTTACTCTTTTTTTTGTGTTTTATTTCTGGCTGCACTGCCCTTCCCTCCTGCCCCTCCCTCCCTCGTAGAACATGTGTGTTTTCCACGATTTAAATATTTCACAATTGAAACACGAAACAGAAAATGGATTTATGCTGTCAAATTCATTTATTTCTGGCGATCAAAAGTGTTGTGTGCGAAATTCAAAATCAAATCAAATCAATTATTCAATTATGGATTCAATTGGGTTTTAGGGCATAGAATCTGGAGGGGATTTGCGTCTAGACTGTGTCTAAATGGTGTTACTATGTTTTGGCAGTGAAAGCTATGAAGGTTTTAAGTGGAAATGGTTATGGATAATGATTGTAATGGGAAGGGAAGATAGAAAAATGATTCTGAATATCTTAACCAATAAATAAAGATATAAATTAGAAGACATATAAGTCTTAAGACCGAATAGTCTAGATATTTGCGAGTTGATTTGTAAATTCGTAGATTCAAAAAGTCCGAGGTACAATTTTGTATTCTATTTTTATAGCTAGACACACGGAACGGGTACATCGGTACTGCGGGTGACCGATTTCTTGACTAAATTAGACTTCTCCTCCAGAATTGCTTACTGCACTTGACTTTTGGGATCTGGTATGTGTTAAGGAGTTTATAGATCATTTCTACGCTCTAAATTTTATACTTTAAGAATGTTTCTTACTTAAAATAGATTAGTTTTGTGTTTACATCATTAAACGTGTAAAGAATCTTGTTCTTTAAATACATTATTGTGTTCTTGTTTGAAAAAAACCCTTAAACTGCTTTTAGCCATTAATTCTTCTAAAAATACTCCTAAAAATCTTTAATCCCTACAAAAACAGTTCCCAAATAACCTCTCAGCTACCCTACATCGTAGGGAATCCCTATCCATCGTTTGTTCACATCAAAAGTAATCTGTAAGCAGTCTTTACTGTAGCTTTTGACATGTGACATCTCGCCGACATCGTCCAGTGGCCTTAATGCAGTCATAAAACTGCGTATAAAATCAAACGACTAACGAGATCCACCTCTGGCCCCATACCATACCCCAACCCATACCCCTACTGCCTTCCGGAAAACACCTTTATGTCCTTTTTTTATTACCTGAACAGCAGACAACGTCTAGCCGAAGGGGGGGAAAGACGTTCAACGCAGGACACATGACACATAGGATGCTGCTGCTCCTGGTGCTCCTCCTGGTGGATGGAAGGAAACTTAAAAGAAATGTTTGCTGCTGCCTCAAACTACATCTCACATCACATCTCGTATTCGTAATCTTGGGGCCGTCGTTTCGGCGATCCAATGACATTTTACGACCAGTTCCGTAAACCCTTTATGTAAATTAAAACAAAATGCGCATCAAGAGGGCCAAAAGGGGAATCCTTTAGGGACTCTCTTAAGCTTGGGAACCGGACTTTAAGAAATGCGCAAAAAAACCCCGAAAAAACTAAACAAATAAATTAAATTGAACCCCATATAAGCCGTTAAGCCGTTTTTGGCCCAGAGAGGTTCTGGCCCTCATACGGTATTGAGTGGCATCAAAAGTTGGGTTTATTTTGGGAGCCCTCTATTCTTTTGGGGGGTTTCTTTGAGGTGGGGGGCCTTTACCTCCATTCCACTTGAAGAGTTCAAAAGGCCAAAGCTACAAGTGGCTTAGGGGAATACTTACGAGGGGTTGCAATTCTCATTTGGGGTTGAAGTTGAAATTGAAATCGCCCTTCACTTGTATGTAACTCCCATTTCACTCCTCTCTCCCTCTGCTTTCTCCTACTCCTCTTTCCTGCTGCTTACTCCTTCTCTCTGCTTTCTCCTTCTCCTCTCTCCCTCTCCTTTCTCCCTCTCCTCTTCCCTGCTGCTTACGTGTGCAAATGCATTAATAATGATGTGTGTGCACCACGCACGTTACGCCTTGGGGCCAGAGGGCAGGGGGCAGCGGCATTGCACGTAATGCGTCACGTGTGCCCCAAGGAGCAGATGGAGCAGGTGGCTCGCACTTGTGGGGTTATCCATCCATCCATCCTCCCTTCCCGCCCCCCTAGTAAAAACCCTGAAAAATAATGCGAATTCTGTAATAAATTATTAAAATATTTTTGTGCTGTACATACATACCCTGTAAGTGATGCGGGGAGGTGCAAACATATGTGAAAGGTAGGAGAATTCTACCCTGAAAATTATATGATTAAAAACCGTTTTTATTGGAATTTTATTAAATAAAAAATTGCTTTATTTTATTCAGAAAATATTGAAAATATCTTATAAAAAAATGTTTATAATTAATGAATCCTAGAATTTGTATAAAAAATGGCAATCTATTGTTATATTTTTTTCTCAATCTACTGAAATAGTTTCCCCTTCCTACAGGATACCTGCCTGTCGTATTTGTTCTCAAAAATCTCTCCACTTGATGGCTTGGTTTTATGGTCAAGTCCTGGCCACAGCAGCATCACACACACACACACAGAAACACACAAAGGTGTGGCATGCTGCTGCCTTTAGTTGCCATAATTCAGGCTGCTTTAAAAAGTAGTTGCTCCACCAAAGAGAGAGAGGGAGAGAGAAAGAGAGAGCGAGCTTCCCTCAGCTTCCCTTCTCTCTGCTTGTCTAGACACGTCTATACCTGTCGCCCCTTCCTCCCCTCCTCCCTCTTGTCTTGGCTTCTGTGTCTGCTTTTCCTTATTTACAGTTACAGGTGTGTGATGTGGTCCGTCGTCCCGCATATAGTGTTGCCTCTTGTGGGGCTTCCTGTTGGTGCCAAAGCCACCCCTGTGGCACCACCCCTCGGGTACCTGCTGCTGGTCCCCAGAAACACACTCAAAATACGCAATAAATTCAATTAATTGTCTAAAGCTTCTTATTTCAGCAAATTTGTTGCATGATGCGTAAGAGGTGGAGAGGAACCTTAGAGGGAAGTGGGGGAAGCACCCAACCCACTTTTGAGATCAATAAGAGAGAGAGAGAGAGGGGGAGCACCACAGCTCCACAGCGAAGTGTGGCTGTGGCTGTGGCTCTGGTCTCCCTCTTTGTTTTTATGGTGCGTACCAATCTCGTTTTATGCTCCTCTGGCAGCAGCATTCCTAAGCAGTCGGCTAATTTAATGAAAGGTGGAAAAGTAGAAAATTGCATTTCCCGGGGTCCGGATCTCAGGTTCTCGCTTGCCACTAAAGTGGCTTAAAAAATGGTTAAACTGTGGAAGTTCTCTCTGTGTGTGTGTGTTTTTCACTTGAAGGAAGTTTCAAATTGAAGAAAAGTTCTTTACGCTTGTGGTTACAGTGTTGGAGAGGTTTGTGCAGTGTTGTAAAGGCAAAAAGTGGGCGTTGAGTGTTGAAAAAGGAACAAAAATCCTTGTAAGAGACTTTTTAATCATAAAATATAAGTTTAAAGACAGAAAATTGAATATATGAGTAGAAAAATACTTTAAAATTAATTTAGAGTGTTGTAAAGCGTAAAAACATACTGTTAAAAGAGGCATTATCTGGTCTAGATAGAGATAGTTGCCTAAAAATTCTTAAATTTAAAACTAAAGTAAACTTTTTATAAGTATTTCTGCCATTCCCCTTAATCCCTAAATGCCATTCCCCCAAAAAGTACCCTAAGCTCTTGCCGCTTTTAAAGCTTAATTCTGGCACATACTCATATGTATCTGTGTCTGTGTGTGTGTGGGGGAGGGGCATGCCCCTCGTAACCTCTGTGCACTAGTTTTTAATAAAAAAGTTGGCTGCAACAATTCGCTGCAATAAAAACCACACGCATCATCCCACGAATCCTGCGACCCACAGAACGCCCTGCACTTTAAAAATGCTGCTGACGTTGATGGGTAGCACGTAAATTTCCCCAGTGACATAAACGGGAGTTTTCCAACGGCATCACAACAGAGAAAAAGAATGAAAGAGAGATAGATAGAGATAGATAAGAGCAAGAGAGAGCAAGCGAGAGAGAGAGCGAGGGAAAGCCAAGTGTTGTACGCGTTAAAATTGTTGTATTTTACATGGTAGTCGCTTGTGGTATGCTGTACTTGTGGTCGTTTATGTAACAGGCAGAAGCAAGTACTATAAAAATGGAGAAGAATCGAATTTTGAAGAACTTGGAGATTAAGATATAGGTCTATTATCTGTCTTTATATTAAAACAGGTTTTCTTTGGTTCATTATCACAGCCAGAATGAGAAAAGAATGATCTGGCGAGTATGTTCTCCTCCAGAGACCTACATAATATAGGAATGTGTGTGCATACACTCAAGAGCGCTGGTGTGTGTAGCAAAAACCCGAACATGCCTGCGGGAGAAATCGTTTTATTGCTTTACACTGGGAAAGCGAAATAGCAAGAGCCGAAGTCGCATTCCCGAAGCAATACGAAGGCTTTTTCATACTGTTCGACAGTTACAGATCAGCAGAGAGTTTTGCACATTAGATAGGGCCTCTCACATTTCAGGATATTCACCGATTCCCAGGGTATCTCTTGGTCGAGTCATTCTCCCCACAGAGCAGACTGTTATCTCTTATTTTTCTTTATTTTTGTTGCTTTTTCGCTACCTTTTACACACATGCGAATGACTTTAAACAATTTCGAGGACCTCCTGCACGCCTCCCGCCGCCCCTCTCTCCTGGCTTTTACGGGTTTTTCCTTCTACGGGAAAATAGGCACTAAAAATCCAAGGGAGGAAAATGGCAGACAAAATGCAGCAAGAGTAGGAGTAGACAGGGTAGACAGGTGGCACGTTGCTGTGTCCAGAGGTTGACATAAAAATATTTGACGCAGTGCAAAATTTGATTCGCAAAATGTGTGCGTGTGAGTGCGAGTGTGTGTGTGTGCGCCGCAAAGCTGTTGCGCCTCAAAGTGGGCCACAAAAAGTTGCGCCACGTTGCAACAGCAACGGCAACGTTTAAGGGGAAAGCAATCAAAGGGTTAACACTCCCACAAAAAATCAACCTTTGACCCCTGGAACTCCCCTCCTTTCAAAGGGAAAAGGGGAAAGGGGGAAGGGGAATGAGCTCTCCCTTTATGCGCATTAAAAAAGCCATAAGACCACAAAGACACAGAAGAAAACGTTTGAATTTCAAGTGATGCGTATGGCTTTGGCGTTGGCAGTCATAAAACGTTTTAAGGATATTAAAAAAAGAAAGAAAGAAAGGGAAAAGGGAAACAGAAGATGCTTTTGTGGCAGATAACTTGGGCCAAAAAGAAGGCGGATAACTGGGAGTTACACGGCAAGAAGGGAAGGCGGAATGACTTGGCGGAAGGACCAGACATTTCTGATGAATTGACAGAAATGAGAGGCCAAAGGAAATCCAAGCCATTGCCCTTTATTTCTAGGGGGAATACTTTATGAGAAAATATTAAGAAATTAAATTCGATTGATTTAAAAAGGGGTAAAACAGTTTGGGGGTGAAAAAAATAAGTATAAATATGGGAAATATTCAAATATATTTTTTAGAAATTTTCTGAATAATTATAGGCTAGCAAATCTTCGTAGCTCGGGCCTGAATTTCCTTCTTCTGGAAACCCAATTGTCAAAATTCAAATTGATAAATTTCCCGCTGATTTAAGGCCATGTGTTGTCAAGGCAATTTCTGGCATCCTTTTCGTTTGGCCAACAGCCAGCATAAATTGAAAAATCCTTGGCACCACCACAACAGCCGCTGCCTGCAGCCGCCGCCCTTTGACCCACATTCAAAATTCGGAAAACTATTTTACGCTTGACCCCAAAAAACTAAGAGCAAAATTTGCTAACTTGAAGTAATCTGAAGGATCGGTATCTTTGGGGGAGTTATCTCATCAAAATCGATTGGAATTATGCCAGCAGGAAGGACTAGGGGAGGACTGGGACTGGGGGAGAGATTGAGGAACGTGTCTAAATGGAGAAAAGAAAAAATGGAGAAGCGTTTCACATTTCTGTGGTGTGGCGGCAAACAAACAGGAAAAGCAGGAAGGGGAGGGAAAAGCCAAAGAAAAATACCAATAAATATGTGAAGTAGTCGAATCGAAGGGTAGTCGAATGCTGGAGGTTAAAAGTGATTTGTTCACTGTGACGGGAAGGGAACGGGAATGAGTAATCGATGTCCCATAAATATGCGACAGAGAGAGCAAAGGATATGCTCTAGGGAGTAAGAAATGTAAGAGAATAATGATATATGTGAAAAAATAAGTGTCATCAATAAGTGATGAATAAAATATGTTTTCGAATTTAAGAAATATGAATTTGAACTTTGGAAAAGTGATTTTAATTCTACAAGAAATATTTTACGGCTGAATTATTTGAACACTCAAATTTATCTGGGCCACAGCCATATTTAAATTATGCATTCAGGTTTTAAATTGAATTCATTGTGATCTAAACCTAAATTCATTATATATTGTTACTAAAATTTATCATTAAAAGCTAGTTTAATATTAAAATTGGCATACGATTGACACACGGCCCCAGGAAGGTTTTCGAGAGCCGTTTTGAAGGTCCTCTCACAGGCCATAGACCACTTCATCCGGTGTGGCGTCCTCTATGAGGATATCTGAACCCTCTATGCGAAGTACTATGATCATCCATAACTATGATCATCCATTACTATGATCATCCATTCCTTCTCAGTCTGGAGAAGCCCTTGGTCATCCTCATGGAGGGCAACTGGATGGTTAGTTGCCAAGAAACGAGTACTACAGCATTGAAGACTTCTCTTCACCAGGACTATACTTAATCTCCTCAGAGAACGATACGATTATCCATTCCGAACCGACTCTAAGCTTCGTCATAGCAACACAATATTTGGCCCACAATAATAATTGTATTAATCCAAAATTTTCTTAGTAATCTCATAATCCCTCTACCAGAAACAGTGATTTCTTTTCTCCATTCAGTGACTAAATATAGCCATCACTGGTACTGGCATTCCCTCTTTATCGACTCCTTTCAATGCTTTCAAGAGTTCATCATTTCATGATATCCTTCACCATTCCATTGGATTGCCACCTCGGAACTCCTCAAGTGGTTTTTCCCTTGCTGTTGGGTTTTCCTTTGGCCTGAGACTTCGAGGAATGGTGTGTGGGCGGGAAAGGATTGTCAACGATGTCGTGAATACATCAGGACTCTGTCGATTCCTTTTTAATAACGTTGGCGGTCCTGGGATCCTTAGAGCAAAGTGTGAAGTCGTCGATTGGTGGCCCATTGTTGTGCTTAAAGTGTTGCCTAATGAAGCGACGCTTCAGCGGCAGCAACTGATATCCTTAGAGCGGTGGAAGGATTTCCTTTCAAGGGAAGGAGCAAAACTTAGAAGAGTGAAAAGAAGGAGCAGGGGGGCCAGGGGCAGCCGTCTGAAGTTTTCTGAAGGAAAATCAATAGGTCTAGAGTGTGCCTCAAATGCAGACATAAAAGAATCGAATCGCAAGGAATCGCATGGAATCGTGTGGCTGGTGGGGCAGTGGCTGGGGCAGTGGCAGTGCCACACCCAATATTGAATTACTCTATTGCCAATACCAGGCATATCCTTATGCACACGTTTCTTGAGGCAGCTTGCAACAACTACTGTGTGTGTGTGTGCATGTGTAGTTGCCCCAGCAAGACATTTTATCCCTTTGATCCTTTTATTGTTGCAAAACCGCAGCTGGTGTTGTCTTCCACAAGCGGAAGACGGAGAGAAAGAGAGAGAGTTAGTCCCGTGTTCTGCGTCCTGTTCTTCGCTAAACCGCAATGACGTCGTACTCCTTGTATCGCCGCCTCCTGTCTTCCGTCTCCTCCTCCTCGTGTGTGTCCTGGCCAAACAGACGTGACGTGGCCTGGCCGCATGCAGTCCAAAAATCCTGAAACCGGCAATTGGGTTTTCTGTTACAACAACTGGAGGGGCAGGTCCTGCTACCGGTCCTGCCACTGCACTTGACTCGTCTATTTCCCCTACAATATAAGCTTCCTTTTGTAGACCAGCACTCACCCCTCCCCCTTGCCCTGCCCTGCCCTTGGTTGGTAGTGTTTCTGGCTGCTTGAACCTGCTCCTGGTCGTGGCCCTCATTCTGGCTGTTTGGGTTCTCCGCCTGATGGGCTCCACTGCTCCGTTGCTAAGGCCAACCACCGTTTTCGCCGGTTTGCTTGTTTTCCTGCTTTCCTTACAGTTTTTAAAGTTCTATTTTCCATCCTCTGCATCTATCTCTATCCCACTTTACTCCTCTCTTGCTCCTCTCTTCTAGTGCCTCTTGAAATTGACAAATTGTGAAAGTTTCTAAAAGTTTTGGTTAAAGTTTTCAGATGTTTGTAAGGATTATGTATATGATGTGGGTTTCAGCGTGTAATCATTTGATTCTACAAAGCAATCATTCAATCATGATTATACACAGGTGATCGGAGGGTAATCAGAGGGTAATCGGGGGGTAATCGGGGGGTAGACAGGGGGTAAACAGGGTGTATGGTATTGGGAAAACTAGAAAACAGAAAGCCAGAAGATACCCCCTTTGGAATATGTGTGTGTGATTCTCTTTCTACCTCTGTTTCGCCTCTGCTTTCTTGGCTTCGTCTGTTCGTCAATGCCTAAGGCAGCTGAGTCGGTCCTCAGAAACCAACAACAACATACACGGTCTTTTGCGAGGCTTAAATATCGGTCCCAAGAAAGCAACAACAATATACATGGAGGCATTGGGCTTAGCAAAGAAATTACCCAAGTCCCCGTCTAAATTCCAAACATTATTTATAACTTCCATTAACAAAAAACACTCTCCGAAATGTATCTAAAATTCATACGCTTTAAAAGTCAAAGTTCTGAGAATAGGGGAAATAATTGTAAAAATAGTTTCCGAAAGGTTCATTAAACTGCTGCAGCCCGTCGGCTGATGACGATGGCGCTGATATGGTACGACCCTCGGCGCCTGACTCGAGAGCCCACAGCCAGCCAGCCAGCCAGCCCCGAAAGGACTCGTCGAGGACTCCGAGGCGACTGTAGTAGAGGCAGAGTCGTTTTCCAAAGCAAGGACTCGTAAGGCAGACAATGCCGATCATAATCTACATATAGATGGCTTCCAAGTAAATGCCATAATGTGTCCTTCCCTCTCGTCCTCTCGTGCCATCTCGCTCCCTATGCCCCTTGGCCCCCCCTCTGTCATGTGGTACGTGCCTGTAACGCAGCCGAAGGACATTATTAATGTTGTCTCTGTGTCTTGTGACGGTCGTGTGTGTGTGTGTGTGTGTGCGAGTCTGTGTGTTTGCCATACTGCAAATTCGATTTTGAGGTCCTCCCTGAGGAGCCTCCCCCATCCCCACCGATTTGAAGGGTATTTCTGCATTGTTTGTGCATCACTGGAGGGGCTGCCCGGCCTGATTGGATTGATTATGAGACGAGAGGGCACAGCCTGATGGTGGGATGGGAAACCTGTGTGTTTGTGTGTGTGTGTGTGTGTGTGACCCCAGCGACCATGACACGTTGTTAAGTTCCGTATCCTTTAAGCTCTCTTCCGACCGAGAGGGAGGGAGCCCCTGCAGTATTTCCCTTCCGTTGGTCCGTCCGCAAATTAGCAGCCAGAAAAAGTTTTTCCTCAAACTTTTCACAGCTTGAAATCTTGGCCAAGAAAAAAAACGAAAGAAGCTTGAAGGAAGTGAAAAAAAAACACCAGAGAAACATCAAACATTTTAAGCTAGACGACACTGCCGCTGGTGCCAGAATCCATTAAGTGGCCGGCGAGAAAGGAAATAAAACGAAGAAAAACTTGTCCGAAACTGAAGTTTTTAATACCCTAGAAAAAGGGTATATACAAGGGTGATTTAGGTAGGTATTTGGTATCTTGGTAATCCAATAAATAGTAACAAATATGACAAACAAGTTGTCCAAAGAGATTTAATGAAGAGCGCAGCTACAGCAGCTTTTCCAGAGCGTTCCCCTTCAGAAGTGAAAAGTCGAACTTTGAATTTCAAAATGTCCAAAATGTAAGAAATTTCCGAAAACTAGAATAACTCTGACTTTGGCTAGGAAGTAGAATAGATTGAAAGTGGGAATAGAATGTCTGAAATGTCCGAAAACGAATGCTAAACTGGGCTCAGTCAATTCCTTACTTTTTGTCGAAATTCTAAAAGTTATTCGAATAAGTTAAAAGCAAACAGAGTAGCCCTGAGGTGGACAGAACTCTTTACGTTTATCTTTCATATTTCGACGTAATATATTTTCTTTTTGGTTTCAATTAAAGACAATCAAATAAACACTAAAAAAATAAAAAGAAAAAAAATAAAAAAAATTAAAAATAGGGCAAAAAATGTGTAGAAAAAAATTGTAAAAAAATAACAGAAAAAAAATATAGAAAAAATTAAAAAAAATAAATAAAAAATAAAAAATAAACCGCAAATAAATTAAATAAAATATGGAAAAAAAATAAAAAAAGAGACGTTTTTAGAGAAACTTATTTTCCTACAAATTCAGTTCGTATTTGAGGGTTTCCCAATCTTGATTTTCTTTTGCTTCCACCGACTGTCGCATTTCATAATTTTATAGCCCTAGAAAGTGCCTCTCATACCCTTCCAGTAAAGGGTATTTGCCGAATCCGAATTGACAACTTTAAATAGAGGCAAAATGAAATGGCCAAAAGCAAGTGAAATACTCCCAAAAGAAAGACAACAAAAATAAAAGAGCAAACAGAATAAAATGGTACGAAAAATTCAATTTTGAAATAAACAAAAGGCGACAACGAACACCGAGTTCTTGGAGTCCTGAGTGCGGGTTGGTCCCGGGCCTGGGCCTGAGCCTGAGGAGTTGTACGAATGATAGGAATGGCAGAGGCAGAGGCAGTGGCAGTCGCTCCCAGACTTCCGAAGGAGTCCCTGGGAAGCTCTATAGAAATTGAGAAATGGGAAGGAAGAAAGTCCCTTGCAGGAGCTTAGCCAAAAGCACACGCAAGCGAAAATGCAAACAAAATGCGGGCCAACAGGAGTAGGTGAGAGAATATCCCCCAGCAGCTAAAAGAAAAAGAAAAAAGAGAGAAAACAACTTTGAAATTCAATCTATAGAATGGTGCAGAAAAGGTAGCCAGAAATTGAGTTGGATATGGGATATATGTATGAGTGCTCTGTTTGGGCCACTTGCAATGTGCCCTAAACATGCAATCGAACTCTCCGTCTCCGGCTTTTGGCTCCAGCTCAGCTCAGCTCAGCTGTTAATTTTTCATGGAGGGGGTGGGCTACGTCGGGGGTTGCATTCACCATTCCAGGGGTTGTACTCGTATTATTATTTGTGCAAAACGACAAGCGACGACGACGACGACGAGACGGCGACGACAGTTGTTATTGCCAACATTTTAGTTGCGCCTTTTTGGCTAAAAAGAGAGTGAGGCAAAGAGAGCCACTGCTGTGGGTGGGTGGTGGGTGTGCAGCACCGGCTGTGAGTCATGCAGGGCGATGACGAAATCAGGCGGCAATGGCAGACAAAAAAACTATATAAAATAGTACACAAGACGAGCGAGGGTGGATCAAGTAAGTTGAGTTGGATTATAGATGGGAACTTCTTAAGATTGAACTTAACTTTGGGGCAGCCCTCTCTCTGCCGACATGCGAAAATTCATGCATAAAGCTAAGGCGACGGCACGTGGTGCCAATCAAAAGGCAAGGCGCAAGGGGGAGCAGTGTGTGTGGCATGGTGTGGGGGCATGTTCTAAGCGAAAACCAACAAACAGCAGCAAACAGTTGCGTGCCTCCGCTCCACTTCAGTTCGTAGCCAAAGAAAATGTTATGATTTCCCCTTCACTTAAGCAGTTAATTCTGCCGTCAAGTGGGGAGGGGCAGGGGGCTGCTCTTTAGAGATGGGTTTAACGTGCATCCCTTGTACATAGCAATTATCATACACAGAATTGGGTGGAGCGAGGGTGGAGTGATAATAACCATGCACTTGAGGGCCCTAATCGGTGGGAGGTCGCTGTCTCTGTGAATCTGCGAATGATTTGCGGTTTGTCTCCTCTTCAGCATTCATGGGATTAAAGTGGATGTTTAGAGGCTTCATTAAACGAATAAGAAAGTGTAGTGTAGTGTAGTGTACTTTGCTGGGGGGGGAGAAATGCAAGTGCAAATGCAAATGCGGAAAATGCATTTCAATTAAGGCTTTTCTACTGTCCGCAAGTCCGTAATTAATTCAACCAATCGATTGGCAAAGCGGAGAAGGAAGAGGAAGAGGTGGCTTAGAGCCATAGAAGCGTCAAGAGATGTACTTCGATTAAGTGTCGTTTTCCGCTATTCAACATTCCAACACCCTTCAAGGGGATACTCTATCGCCTCTTAAGAGGCGACTTAGAGGGAAATGCGATAGCTAAAACGTGGAAGAGGGGAAAGGCTAGATAGAGGATTGTATGTTGAGGGATTTGCAAGATGGATGGATGGGAATTTACTTATAGGTATATAATCATTACGTTCCCTGCTAATAGCATAACTTTCTACTGCTTTTTCTATATGTAATATCTAATCATATTTCTCTCTCTTCTTTTTTTCAGGTAAGTTATCCCCACAATAGTGACCTTAATCCTCAGGTGCACACTATAATTTTCCTTGTAATTTAATCCTTGATTTGCACACAAGTAAGTTACGGAATTTTTGCCATTTATCTCCCTCCCTCCCTAGCTTTCTCCCTCCCTCTTCAGGTGCTTGGTGAACACATAATATTATTAAAATACTTTTGTGTCCACTTAACACACAATTGTGTGCTGAACTGATGGCCGTTTAACACACAAATGGTTCACACTTTTGACATCGTTATACGGAATACTACACCTACTTCTCCCCCGTCCCCTCCCCTCTCCCCTCCCCTCTCTTCATTCACTCCTGTGGAAAAGTCAGCCATTTATGGCATGACACACCGGATGGTGGGTGTATGGCACTCACGTTCTTGTTTGCCGGCAAATGATGCCCCAGCAAACCAATTCAAATGCAAAACCATTCTCGCCCGCAGTAGTCATCGCACCATTTTCCCCCACCCTCCACCCCCCAGCCCACAGCCCACAATCCACGTCGGGAAACCCCATGTCCCAGGCTCCAACAATCAACAACTAATATTGTTGAACAATTGTGCTTCGATGCCTTCGACAAGCTGCCGTCATGATAGGCACTAGCACTACTCCGGAGGTCCTCCTGCAGCTCCGCCTCCAGGTCCTCCTTCTTCGCTTCATTCGCTCTCTCTCTCTCTCTCTCTCTCTCTCTCAGAAACAGAAGCGCCAGCAGACATCAGCTTCGACATGCTTCGACAGGGAACATGGTCATGTGCATGGCTATGGCTATGGCTGCAGGGGAATGGAGTGTGCAAAACAGTATGGCCCTTGTCCATGTAGGCGAGTGTACACTGAAAAAAACAGGAAAAGATAAATTCTATATTTGAAATTCTGGTAATTGAAAAAGTAAAAGAAATGAAAGAAGAACAAATGGTATAATTTTTTAAAAGAAAGTTCTTATAGTATCTGATAAATATATTGTTTTTATTCTCACTCCAAAAACCATCAAATTTGGTTGAATTTTTGTAGATTTTAAGATTATAATTATATAGTATATAACTTCTGCAAATGTCATCTCGATATAACTAAATTTGTGGCCTAGAAACCCTTTAGGAATATGCGGAATTCTATCTTTATTTAGGAATTCCATCTATATTTAGGAATTCCATCTTTATTTAGGAATTCCATCTTTATTTAAGAATTCCATCTTTATTTGTGTCACAGATATATTCCTTCAAAAGTTAGTTAGTCTAGCTCTTAAGGTTCCCGAGATCAAATAGGTTTTTGAAGTATACTTTCATTTAACATCTCACATTTTCTACAGTGTACTAAGTACTAGAGAAGGCAGCAAAAATCCATCGCCTGCAGGCCTATGCGATAGGTCTCATTTACCATTCTTCACTCTACTCGCTCTTCCCATTCTTCTCCCGTCACTCTCTCTCTTTCCCCATTCTTCCCCCTCTCTCTTTCTGCTCTCTTCATGCTGCTCCACAATTGTGATTCATCGACGGCCCTCTCCTCTCCTCCATGTGTGCGGTTAGTTTTGCTGGCGCCGTTCTGCTATTTAAATGTCCGCTCTATATCCTTGTCCTGTCCGCCCTTTTGCCGCTCCCTCCCTTTCCCCCCTCCCAAGGCGAGCCTGAAGCCAAGTGGAGCCCCGACGCGTCGCCAGCTTCACACTCCGAAACAAAAAAATATTGGAACCATTCCCCGCATTCTCTCTCTGTTTTTCGGCTTTTGGCTGCTTTTTTGAGTCATCGCCGTTTTATTTATTGTTCTTTGACAGTTGCTCTGTGCCGTCACTTCCCCCATCGCTTGCCCTCTCTTTCACTCTCTTTCTCCTCCCCTACTTTCTTCTGCTTCTGCTACTCTCGCGTATTTTCGACGACTTTTTGTAGCGCCTCTAATTTAATTGCAGTTAATATTATCTTCGTTGTTCGAAAGCGACTTTTTCGAACGGTCTCTTTCGATCTCTCTCAAGAGAAAGAGAGCCATCTCTTGTGGTGTCTCTCTCTCTGTCTCTAGAAGCTCTGGCATTGCCAGCACAAAGTTTTTTGTGGCTCGAAACCGTTTGAAAATGGTTTGAAAGGATTTTGAGGAATTTTTTTTGCTGGTTTTTGAGTACCTGAAATTATATTAAAATATAAAATATAATAAATAAATATATAAATAAATAAATATATAAATAAATAAATATATTTAAATATGTAAAATATAAATAATTATAGTTACATTCTTGTTTTAGTTGCAGAAACATTCTATACAAATTCTAAAAAATACTAAAAAAAATTAAAAAATGTCTTCAAAAATCTTAGATATAGAACATAGAAAAATACCTTCAAATTAAAATATTTTTGGGTTGTTTTAAAATATATTTTACTTCATACTCCTCTCAAATATAACTTAATGTTTAATATTATGAAATAAGCCGGCTTTTTCGAATGCACTTGGCCCGGCTTTCAGTGGCGCTTTCTCTGAAAAGTACTCTCCTGAAAACTGCTCTCTCTCTCTCTCTCTCTTTCGCTCTCTTCTGCGCAGGCTTCGAAACGTAGTAATTTCGAAAGTTCGAGAGTTAATACTCCGCGTAGTATTTCTTTATAAAAGTAGTCTGAAAAATATTAAGAAAAAGTAGAAGAAACTCTTTTCAAAAACCTACAAAAATTAGTTTTTATTTTTAGTAATATTTAAGGCAATTTTTTAAACTTATAATTTGTAATTTTATAATTTAAAATTGGCGGAAACTCAAGCCGCTCTTGTGGCCAACAATATTTTGGCCAACCCTCAATAAAACGTTACATTCTCTCTCTCAGCCGCTCTCTCTGCCGCTCTCTCAGCCGCTATGCCGATTGCTCCCCAAGCAGTACTCTCTACTGCTCTCTCCCCACCGGTCGCTACGCTCGCTCTCTCTCTCTATCTAGCTGTCCTCTGTTGGGTGCTCTGTGGAGGGTGTTGCCGCCCGCTCTCTCTCCCCCCTCAAATGTTTGGTTTGTCCTTTTGTGCTCTGTGCATTGTCCTTGCTGCCACGAAAACGCAACGTCGACGCTGGCTTCGGCAGCGGCGTCAGCATGGGACTTGGTACTTGGGACGTGCGTTGGCGCCGTCGTCTCTCATCGCTCGTTGGCCCGTCGGTCGGTCCTTCAGTCGTCATTCCCGCAGTCCCGCAGTCCGACGCAGTCGTCTGTCAGTCGTTCGCCTGCTGTTGAAAAATTAACATCGGCATAATTCAGTTTGTCTCTGTCGCTCGTAGTGCTCGTTACAGTCGTCGTACCGTCGCTTGTTTTTGGAAGGGTTTCCCCGAGAATCTGAGAGAACGACACATTGAAAGCCCCTCACACGCGTGTAGTCCCGTAGGAACAGCAGTAGCCGAAGGGAAAATACTCGTGTAAATCATTTAAATAATTTAATGCCGCGCAAATTAAATTGAAACCAAAAACCGTAGCCTACTTTTTAGCTGCAATTAAAATAAAATTCCCCTAGGGATTGAATTTAAAACTAAATCAAAAGAAAAGCAGCAAGTGGTTGCCTCTTAAAATTGACAAAAAATAATCATAATAGTAACAGTTTAGTGCAAGAAAAAAAAGGAGGAACACAGCCAAAGGAAACTCAAATATAATCCACACATATCCCAGCAATCTTTCAAGCCAGAGAAATAATAGAAATTCAAAATGCTGATTGGATTAGTACGCGATTCGGTGATGCAGTGCTTCTGCCACACCTGCCGGGCACCGGGCATTCTGCCAGCGGGTAAGACATATGTACACTCTCTATAAGGAGGGGCACCTATAAAACCTCGGTAACAGTTTGATTTGTGTGAAAATGTTGGGGGTTTTCTTTAGTTGAAGGAAATCTTAAGAAACTTGGATTTGAGGGAATTTTTCTAAGATCTCTTTTGATTTAAAAGATTTGGATAGTGTGTGATCTCTCCTAAAAGGTCTTGAAGATGATCGTAATACTCTAAAAGAGATCTGACAATGTCAGGGTTTCTCTTTATGGTTTAATCTTTCCGCAAGAACTTCTCTTCTTTTAAGCATTGAATGTTTTATGATTTTATGTACTTTTCGGCTAATTTTCCATCATTTTTCCCTGGTTTTAAGTACTCTATCTTTAACCCTTTAAATCTCATATTATTTGGTATAGTTCTCCTATAACCAGAGGCACTCTTTTCCTCCCCTCCCCCCATTGAAGGTCAACCAATTTGTTGTTGTTTTTTGTTGGTTGAAAGTTCAGTGCCAGCCTCCCACATACCACTGCTGCGTAGTATTCCCACGCACAGAGTCCCTCCCCCTTCCTCCCTCCCTCACCAAAATGTTGACTCTTTCTTTTGGGGTATTTTTTTGTTAACTGCTTTCGTATGCCAAAGTTGTTTTGGCCATGTCCTTGTACAAAAGTTAAGTTGTCTTCTCCTCTTCTTGCTCTCTGGGGTTTTCCCGTGTGTGTCTCTCTCTCTCTCTCTCTCTTTTATTTGTTGTTGTTTTTTGTTGTCTATTTATTGTAGAAGGAATGTTGTTTTTTTTTCTATTTATTGTTATTTTTTTTTATTTTGTTGTTGCCTTATTTTTCGACCACTTCAGGGTCCGTTTTTGTAGGAGAGTTTTGAAAAGCCAATTAGGTTCAATAAAAGTTTTTGATTGCTAGAAAAATATATACTATACACAGTCAAAGGATTGTGGAAGGAAGTGACTTTGGTGTCGAGTTTAAAGGAACTTTATAGGAGGTCGTAACCCCCATGAAATATAACCAAATGAAGGCAGTGAGAGAAATTGTTTGATCTCATTTGTCATTCGATATTTATTGGTATACCACGGAGTTGGGCAAACAAATCATTAATCACAGCACACAATAGCCATTCAGCAACCATTCAGCACCCATTCCTCACTCGAAGATCTATTAAGTCATCAGGGAAAATTATGTAATGTAAATATAAGAGAAAAATATAACCAAAAACTGCTTAATTATACTGGAAAAAATCGAGGTACCATATACAAAAATCGACTAAAAGTAAAAGAAAAAAATGCCCGAAAAACCAAAAGAAAAACTAAAACGCCAAAAGGCAGGCAATAACAATTTTCCGTCGCCCCCTCAAACTTTAATTTTCTTGTGTTTTTTTTTCTCTCGATGGTGGTACGAGTAGCACCATCGCATGGGGCGCCAGTCAGCCGCCGACGGCTAACGAAATGAGTCACCACTCGATGGAGGAGCACCACACCAGAACAGACCACTCCTCTCGCTCCCTCTCCCCTCTCTCTCCCTCTCTCTCTTTCTGTGTCTTTATAGGCATGGAATTTAATTTTAGCCGTACACAAAGACTCACAAAGATACACGGCTATACATCGAAGGTCCTGGCGTTCACAGGTCCTTTCTGTAATGCATATGAATGTCTGTATTACACACTAGAATGGCATTCATTCCGCTACGCTACGCTACGTATACGACTAGTATGCCTTGATTTTTATGTCCTATTTATATAGGAGTATGGGGAGTCCTATATGTGATTGAGGGGGCTATTAAAACACAATAATAATCGCCGCAAACAATCACAAACCCCACACACACACTCGCACTCACACATGTGTAAAATGATTGCGCAATATGTACACGGACGAGCGAACAGAACCGAGAGCAGAGCAGAGCAGAGCACTGGCAGGCCAGAATGACGACAAAAGGACGGCATTTATTGATTTATTGACAGAGCTCTGCCGCTGCTTCTTACATAAAAAAAAACGTAGAAAAAAAAATACAATGTAAAAAACAAGAAAAAAAGCAATGACGACTGACGACAACGACATGCGAAAAGGGGGCGCGAGTGCCAGAGAGAGAGAGAGAGAGAGTGAGAGAATAACGGGCCTATCCCACTGGGGGACGACCGTTTAAGGCACGAGGGGAGGGGCGCAGGGCGATTATAAATCAATTTTAAGAGACAACCTGTACCGTGCACTCATCGCTTATTCCGTTGTCTGTATGTCGTAATTGGTCTATCAATTTCGGCAATTTCTAAGGAATATAAATAAAAAATGTAAACCATTTGGGACGTTACTCCTTGACTTACTTTTGAGAGTAATTTAAACATCTAAATTAAAGTTTTCTTAGCCAAAAAATTAGCTTTAACTATCGATTTGGACAATAAAGGCTAAAAAGTCTCTTTTAGAGCAGAGGCAACTGTACTTAGAGGCTGCCAAAAAGCTGAAGAAGCTCTCTTAAACACAAATTTCAATCATCTAATGGACAAGTGTCGAATGACATTAATCAAAATGGCACTTGCAACTTGCACTTGCAACATGTGTTAAATATATAATATGCATGTCTTTGATGGTGTCCTTAATTTGAAAGTAAGGTTTCTGCCACTGGCACTGCCACTGCAACCCCATGCCCATGCCCATGCCTCAACCCCGTGCTCTCTGCCCCGCCCCTTTGTCTCATCAGCCAAGGCTGACGATGGCAGGGCACGATTTTAATTTAGCTTGGGCCTTGCGATGCCTCTAATTGTCAGCGCTTTGGGGCACATACACCACACACCCCACACCACACACCCCAAACCCCCCTCCCCCTCCCCTATGGCCCATACGAGTATCTTCCCCTCGTTTCCAGCCCTTTTGGCTTTTTCGCTTGAGCAAATTAGATTTCCTTGCTGCGAAATTGCAATTCAAATGCTTTTTGGCTGCTGTTTTTCTCCGCCATGACGACGGGGGCAAGGGGAGTGGGGGTGGGGGAAGGGGAGAAACGGAAAACGTGGAAATTGCGAGCTCAGATGTGAGGGAAACTTCAATTTTACATTTATGCTTTACTTCGATTGGAAATTTGCCAAAAACGAAAATTATACGTTCGAATGCATTTCCATGACAGGCGAAGGGGGGAATAGAAGGCGGGTGCGAAGGTCAGGTTTCAAGGGGAAGAGGAAGCAAATATTTGGCAAGAATTAAACAATTATTGTATTGTTCTTTTGTGTGGAATAAAATATGGGTTTTAGAGCCGAAAGAACATGAGTATCTTTCTGAGAATTCCAAACTCATTGTCTTTCACCTCGTATCATCTTTCATGCCCATTAAATCCCTTTTATTACCTAGAATAATGCCAATGGTTTAACTGCCTGCAAATCCTGTGGTAAACTTGCTTCATTAGATCCTTTTGCTAATCTAACGAGCAATTAGATAAATTACAAACACTTTGCATGCAAAAGCCGCCAAAAATTACATTAATAACATTCAAGACGACGAAGGAGATTCCTGGAGTCAAGGACTCCATGTAGGCGGATGCTCCTGATGCCTCCAGCATAAATCAATTAAGATAAATTGCAAGACACACAGACAGCAGGACAGCAGACGGCAGAGAGTAGAGGGGGGCAGAGTTGGGGGAGGGGGTGTGATGGGTGGGGGGGCAGAGACAAATCAACTCTCAAACTGACATCAGTGGGAATTTAATGTGATGTATCTGGCAGATACACAACGCTGCCAAAATGGCTCTCGGCAGCTCTTGTGGCCTGTGGATCAGACGACATATTAGTATGATGAATTAGTGGCGGTGTTTGTGTGCGATGTGTGGGTGAGGTTGTACTTTAGGACCACCCACTAAGCTGTACAACATGTGTACGTACTAATGGCAGTATAGAGAGGGGAGATATATGGCTTTTGGAATGAAAGGTACCCACTATTTAGAAGTTTTTGGGGTATACCAAGTATAAAATCAACTGGCAAGGGATTTTCATGGGAGATTTATTCAATATTCAGTGATTTTCTCTACAGAATAATGTACAAGACATTTTTCTTGTTATTCTAAAGTAAAAGATGTGACAATTGCAGGCAAAAACTGTACAAAATAATGTACAAGACATTTTTCTTGATTTTCTAAAGTAAAAGATTTGTAAATTGCATGCAAAAACTGAAACTTCACAGACTTTTCTAGCTCTAAAGACATTAGCTCTGAAATGCCTGAATATCCCCGTAAATCTTGTATGGCGAATCTTGTATTCCTAAGGAATGTATCCTTTCGCTTATGAGCACTTTGTGTAGAGAATAAAATACATTGAGTGTAACAGCCTTTATAAGCATTCCTCTTCTCTCGCCTGTTACATTCCTAAACCCAAAGCAAGCCTACCCTCAAATACCCTCTAGAATAGAAATACTTTGACTTCTCGCATTAAGTATGCGTGTGTCTCATTAACCAAAATGTCCTACGAGTCCTTGACGACTGAATGTAGCCGACATTTGGGCGCCAGTGCCGGCATTTTTCTGCACGCCAACGAATTTGTGTGTGTGTGTGTGTTTGTATGTGTGTGTCTTCTATCTTGTTGTAGTATTTATTAGATTTAGTAAACGTTTAACGCTAGACGGCCATTAGATCGATGGATTCTTATCGAAAAGCAAGCAAAATTTAGAGCCAAAAAGAAAGTCGTAAAGCGTGAAATTAATTACAGAAATTAAGTGTAGTTTTCTTTTACATATTTGTTGGTTATATAACTTCATGCTGTAACATTTGCGTGACTCCATTTTGTTTTTTGATTTTCCTTAGATGTGGCCTTGAAAAAACAGAGAAAAGAAAGAGAATTTTTGTGGTTTTTGGGGTTTGGGAGATGTTTTTGGGGGCATGCTGAAAGTTGCCTCATTAGCAGCTGCCAGAGGATTTCCTGTCGATGTGATATGAAAGTTAAGTGAGTTTTAGGGGGAGTTTCGAATGTTTTTCTGTGGAGATTGTCATAGGTTTGCCACTGCCACAACCTACTCAGTGTTTCCTGCCCTTAATGAACCTATTTGCCTCTAGATTTTCCCTGAAACATTGCAATTAAAATGGTACAATAGAATTTACATAATAATAGTATACCAAATGATGTTAAAATTCGGAATTTCAATTAAAAGAAAAGCTGAAAAAGGGTAGACACCTGTGTTAGTGGGAGGAAAGGGGGGTCTCTATCTGTTACCCACCACACTCATAAATAAAACTGAAAAGTTTATGAATACAGCTGCCACCCATAAACAAACACATTTTTCTGCCCTGCCCTGCCCCCGCCCCTTTTTTGTGTGTGTGTGTGAAGCGCCTGTCAAATTTGACAAACACTCGTCTGGATCTGTTTTACGGCTGAACTGCAACCATGTCCTGTGGTTGGACGAACTTTTACGGACTTTTACTCTGTGTTTTCATATCCTGCCCGGGCGCGACCAACACCTTTTTGGCCTCTTTTTTTCGGAGGTTCTGGCGTTGGTGTTTCAACAAACTGTCTGTCTGTCTGTCTGCCTGTCGAAAGTCATTAATAATGCCAGCGAACTCTTTCGAGTGTCGTCTCTTGTGTGTAATTTTCCCTTTTGTGTGTAATTTTCACTCGTTTAAAAGCACATGAAACATTGAGTGGAAAAATAGAGGCCAATAGAGGCAAAAAAAAGAGACTTTGGTTGAACAAATTAAATCTGTGGAATGGCCAGAGGCTGAAAGGCACAAAGGAAAGGCGTAGCGAAGTCTATCAAAGGCAGGAAATTCTCTTTTTAAGGAATTCCTTTAGTTCCTTTGTGGATAAATCTATGTTTTTTTGTAGGCCTTTTTTAGCTGTAGGAAAAAGTTTGAGCAAATCGAATGGGAAAAGGAAATCAAAGAATAAAGAACTATCATAAAGGATAAATGTCTAAGTATATTTTGGGAACACATAGGGATGTTCTTCCTTCCCTTGCTTTCCTCAATGCTCTTCCCTCCCTTGGGTACCCCTAATTCGATTTGGTGTAATTTCCACACTCATTACAATGATTTTCCTGAGACTTAAGCACATTTCATGCTTCCCCCCTCTAACATCCATCCACACGTATCACATCTAACATTCGTCGTAATCAAATTTTCTTTAGTTTCTTGCGCAAAACTTTTTAACTTTATTTGCTTGAAATGTATCTCTGCCACAGCCTGCAGCACAGCTGTGGCATCAACTCCAACTCCATTTCTGCTCTTGGTGGCAGTACGTTAAAATATTTGGGGCACTCTGTCACGTAGCGGGCACATTTTTCCATATTATCCTTGCTGCCTCCAGTAGGCTCCTTCCTGGTCCTTCCTTCCTTTTGTTTCTCCCTCTGTTTTTCGCATGTGACTCACGTAACAGACGCATACATAACATTACTTAATTTTCATTTCTTTTGTTGGTTTTCCTGCGCGAGGCGACGCGCCCTCCAAAAAATTAATGAAGTTGCATATTTCGGTGACTTTTCTCTGGGCTGCTTGGTTTTCCCTCATTGACATGCCGGCGGGCATGCCACCGCTCTCTTTCGGCCAACAAATTGGCTTGGGCACCGAACTGCATATCCATTTCCCCACATTCAGCATTTTAACATTTAAATATGTCGACAGTTTGGCCGATAAAAATGAAGGGAAGTGGCAGCAGCAGCCAGCATTCTGTGGGGTATGTGTCATCATCCGTCAATGCTTCGACGACAGGGCAGAGGAGAGAGGAGAGGGGTCCTCCTTCTGGAGGAGCTGCCTCTTCCTGTGGCCACTCTTTGGACTCGGACTCCGACTCCGACTCTTTGGGGCACATAAAGAGGGGATATATTTATCCTGCGAGTCCATTAAATTGTCGAGTCAACGTTTGCAGCGGATGTACGAGAATATCGTCGTTCCCCCAAAGACTTTTGTTCATCCTTCATCCTTTTTTATGGTCATGCGATACTTTTGAGGAATGCAGGTTTATTCTTTAAAGTCAATTGATGGAATACTTGCATACCATCTGGTAAAGCTTTCCTAAAAGAAGAATTTTCACGATACATTTGAGGAATGTTTTGGGAACTGCATGTTTATTCTTTAAAGTCAATTGAGGGATACCATACCATACCATCTGGTATTGTTTATAAGGAAAGTATGGCATTCTAAAATAGAAACTTCTGAAAGAAATGCTTACTTTTTTAGGGAAAACCACGAGAATATTTTAACATATTTTTAGGAAAAACCTTGCTTCCCATTTCTCTACCATTTTCCCACAATTTTCACAAGTAAAATAAAAATGTTTTTTTCTTGTATTTTTCTACCATCTAAAAGAAATCTGAGTCTGTTTTTTACCTCGTATTTTTCTACTATCTAAAAGAAATCTGAGTCTGTTTGCAAGTTTTTTATATGAAACTAAAGTAAAATGGTAGATTTTTAGAGGTTTTTCTCTACAGAAACTTTTCCAACCAAAAAGAGAAACTTAAATTTATGACTAACCAAATTTTGGATAACATAAAACATGCCGCGTGCCGCACGCCGAGAAATGTCTGTCTGGAGGAGCGACAGATATGACATATGCAAGGGAGCATATGCTGCCCCACCTGCCACCTGCCACCACTCCACTGCGCTTCTGTGGCCTTGTGGGGGGAGGATAACCTCCAGCCGAAAATCCCTCGTCCGAACACACAGATGGGATGGAATGGTGGCTGGGATCTGGCGGCGGCGCTCATCTACGTGCCTCTATTTCGCTGTCTGCCTCACTTAATGCAATTTTCTTCAACTTCAGTGAGTGCCTTACTCCGTGTGGCAGGGGCAGACAGCAGCAGCAGCAACATTTCCCTGTTTTTCATTGGGAGGCCGCGTAGTCCCTCTTTTTCCCCATTTTCCTCTTACATTGTGTCTGCTTTTTGTGCTCCTTTGTTTGTGGCGTAAATTGCATTTGCACTATTTTCTTTATTTTCCTTTTGCCTCAGCTTTTTCGAGGACCCTGGGCTTATGCCCCTGCCTCTGCCACTCCCCTGCCCAGCCCTCATGTCAAACGTCAACTGTTTTCCCTTCGTCCCTCCCCGCTGGACCCTTGAGAGATGGAGAGAGTGAGTCTCTCTCGCGGGGGAGGGCTCTGCTGTTAAATAATTCATGCATGCATTTCACTCCCATTACACGTCTAAGCCCCATCCTAGGCTGCCACCCATCTGGCAACAATCAAACACTTCAGCAATGACACTGACATTCGCATATTGCGCCGCCGCCACTGCCGCTGCCACTGCCACTCGTTTGTATCCCTTTCCTTGCCACAGGAGACGGAGGTCCCATCTTAGGGGGCCTGTGGAGGATGCCACTGCTGCCGCGATGATAAATGAATGTCTATAGGATTCCTTAATCCCTAAAATGCAAGCTGCAGAAGACACATCGACGACAATTTTCGACAGTTTTCCCACCTTCCTCACCCCCCGCTCACCCTCGCGAGAACTGTGATTTCTTGAGGGATAAATAATGATGTCGGATTTTGCTTAAGACAAAATTTACGGATTCTAGGCACTGTCTAAAGTTTCTTTGTTCTTTGATGATAGAAAGATACCAAGAATATACTGGAAATATACCAAGAATATACCACACATATTCAAAATATATAACAGGAAAATACCAAACATATACTGGAAATATACCAAGAATTTGCATTAAAAATATTGTAGTCAAATACCAGAAAAATACCAAGAAAATACCAATAAATATACTACATACATATATATCAGAAATATACCAAAAATATACTAGAAATTTGTATACTAGAAATACAAAAGTAATCCTGAAAAATGTCGAAAATATATTAGCACAAAATACCAGAAATGTACCGAAAATATACTAAAAAACTCTGAATCTCCTCAAAAATGTTTTCCTTAATATCGATCCAATATCTTTGACTTCAAATCTAATAATAATCATTCTCTCGAATGTAATTTTCTTGTCCCCCTTAAAGGTCGATATTGTCCACCCCCTGCGACCTATATCTTGGGGCTGTGGGAGGGTGGTAGGGGGTTTCTGTTGCATGCCCTGCTGCGCATCCAATTATAAAATTATGCTTAATCTAGCAGAAAATGTTCTGTGTGTCGTCTTTCGTCTATCGTCTTGGGGGGAAAAAGGTCACAGGTCGCAGGGCAATATATTTCACTTGGTCGCCCTAAAGTATGCCATAATCACAAATTACTCCTCTGTTTATCAGTTGGTTGCTACTGCCTGCTGCTGCTGCTCTGCTCTTCCGGTTAACTGTATATTTTGGCCATCTTAATGAGCCACAACCACAAGCATAGGAAACGGAAAAGCAGAAGCAGTTAAGCTGTGCCACATCTCTTGAGGCATAAAAATTAAATTTTAACTCCTAATTAAATGGACAGAAAGTTTTCCCAAACTCCTAATGAAAGGCTAGGACTTTTCCAAATTTCTAATGAGAGAAAAAACTTTGCTTAAACTCCAAATTAAGGGCAGGAGATCCACAAAAATTAAATACTTTGATAAGCTTTTATAAAATGTTCAAACGAGAGCAGAAATTGGGGACTATACAGCGTTTTAAACAGCCTCGAAACAGCCTCAAAACAGCGTCAAAGCAGCATAAGAACAGCGTCGAAAACGCGTCAAAGGAGTGTCGAAAACGCGTCAAAACAGCGTCGCAACAGCGTCGCAATAGGGGGAGTGCCGTAACACACACCACTCCTTGGACTTGTGTCAACATTTTGGCTTGTCTTCTCCCTCTCCTTCTTTGAGTTCTTCTTTTACTTAATTGCCACAAATTGTGGCAGAAACTTTAACCAGCACTCCCCTCTCGCCTCACCCCCATAGACACAAAAGCCAAGCCACTTCAACATAAAAGTTTATTTGCATAAAACACATTTTCCCCGAGTCCTTCTCCGAGTGGAACTCTGAAACGTGTTTCAATAAAAATTCAATGTTATTGTCTGAACAATTTTTGGCTCAGCCCTGGGTGGGTGGGTCCTGTTTTCTGTTCCTTGTTGACTGTTTGCCTGTTGGCCTGTTTGACTGTTTGCCTGTTGGCCGGCAACAAAAGTGTGACAAAAATAAACAGAGGCCTAAGAAAAAAAGGGGGCAAGGGTAAAGGCAACAATGGCCATGGAGCAGACCCAGACCCAGGGCCGCGTCACCAGCTGTTGAAATGCTGCCTGCCATTCCGAGCGAAGGGTTGGCAGGGCTTTTCATGCATTCATTCCCAGAGAGGAGGCAATCTCTGGCCAGCGAAGGGAAAGGGTGGTCCAATCTGGCATAGGACCTTCCTTCTGCAGGCCTCTCAATCTGCAAATGAAGAACCTCTCCTCTCATCTTCCCTTTTTCGAATATGCAAATTTGTTGCGGCATCTTTAAGAACATATTTTCCCTGCTTTCTGATCTGAAATCGATATTCAGCAAATGTTAACTTGTGCAAAATATATTTACTTGACTTTTGCATACAGATACATGTATATGCATGTGTATCTGCAAGATACAGATAGTATATTTGACTTCAATTAAGTTCGAAATAAAGTCTCGAAATGTTTTTCTTCAATTAGGCAAATGAAAACTTTAAGCTGCAGAAAATGTTTACTAAGCTGCAAGGTTTTTCCATTTACCTCGGGGGGCATTCTGTTGTTGTTGCTGTGTAAATGTGTAAAATTGAATGTCGGAAATGTATCTCCAAATGGCAGCATCATTGAAAATGTATCTCTCCAAATGGGAAGGTAGATGCATAGTTTGAATTGCAATTCATTTCTGCTTTTCTTTTCTTTTAGTTTTTGATTTACAAATTGAATTAAAATTTGTTAGTTTTTTTGCTAAAGTTTATTGCAAAAAATGAGTGCTGTTTGTGGCAAGAGCTCCACAGGGTCAACGATTGCTATTTGTGGCAAGGATTCCATCGGGTTAGATCTTAGATTTTTCAGGAGCATTTTCTTGGGCCAAATCAAACTGTTACCAAAAGGTTTTACACACAACTTTTATATACAAAATGTGTTACTAATAAGCGTATGTTTTTATCCATAATGTTTTTTAAATACATGCTTTACCAAATGGCGGATATATCGATACATTTATCGATATCTAGTATCGAGAAGATCGGCGCCCATTAAGAAAAATAATAAAGTGCGCTCCAAGCAGCCGCGTCTCAACAAGAAAGTCAAATTTATAAGTAAGTAAAATGCAAAAAAACAATACAAAATAAACTATAAAATAAATTAAATATAAATACACTTTTTATGCCACAAATAAACCTTAGACCTGGTTTATTTTTAGACCCAATCCCCCAAGCCCTTCGCCCTCTTTAGGGACCCACACTTTAATGAGATTTCCAGCCAAAAATAGGAAAAGCCTTCACCTGAGGAGAAGGTGCCTGTCTGCCTGTCAGGCCTTTCCTTCTTTCCTCCCCTCATTCACGCATCTAATTGTATGATGGACAAAGTTTCGGGCGTCCTCTCCTGATCATCGGAACTAATGGACATTGAAACTGTCTGATGGGCACTACGTGCCTTCGTTACGGGAGCGAAACTTTGGGCAAAAGCAAAAGCGTTACCAGAAATTGTAGTATTAGTTTGACAATTTAGTACGGAGAGCGACCGAAAAAACACCCACAAAAAAAGAAGGAAAGGAAAGCCGAAAACGCGACAACACGACAGGCCCCAAGGGAAAACATCCAGGAACAACCACGGGAACACAATGTAAAGCTGGTCGGGGGGGAGGGGCGGTTGGTTGGTCGTCGGTGCGTCGGTCAGGTGTGGTGTAGACCGAGAGCCGAAAGGGGCCTAAGTGAGTCATTCCTCCCACCCGCCCCGCCCTCTTCTTGCGTTTCTTGGGCTCCTTGTTTTCCCTCCGACTTTTCCTTGGTTATCCTGGCTGTTTGCTGGCTTTTTCTCGCTTTTGTTGGCTTTTTGTGAGGTAATAAAATGTCAAAATCGTCTGGACGGCGCCATGGAAAATGAAGTAGACTCCTGGCCATACCCCACCCCTAGCCCTCCCCCTCCCTTAGCCCGCCCACAGTCTTGTTGCCACACGGCGTATACGTGTTATGTTGTTCGTTGATTCTCTCTCTCTCTCTCCCAGTCTTCTCGACGTGAAAGCGTATTAAATTAATTTGTTATTTGTTATTGTTGCCACATTTTAAATACTTTGCGAATGTGTCTCGCCCTCTGTGGTTCGTTTTTTTTTCGTTTCGGGATAAGCTCTATGTCCTGTAGAGACATTTTTTCGTTGGGTGTTTACTGGAGATATATGGGTGTGTACCCAGCAGTTAATTTTCATCTGGTTTCAGCCCGGTTCATATTTATCATTCGCTTGGTTTTGCGGTGAGCTTGTAATTAGGGATTGCAGATGTAGTAAGGATGTAGAAGAGGAGGATAATAATGCCGGCTTAAGCGAGGGGGAATTGGAGTGGCAGGATAATAGAGTGGAGAACTAACAATGAGAGTCTGTATCAGATATTACGCTCATGTAGGTGGTTAGAGGAGACCCAAAGGGGGTTTACTTTACCTTGTTTTATTGGAATTTCTTTGTGTAAACATATCTGAGATTTGATCCCAGAATTTAAGTATTCTTTAGTCTTAATTAACATTCACTTTTGCCTAGAATTATGAGTACTTTTCTACAAAGCCCTTGAAATGTTTTCCTCCGTTGAAAAGTGCATTACCTGTTGAATTTTTTGAAGTTATTCCTGAGACCATTAGTGGCCTTTTATTCTACTTGAATACCCACTTCTTCAATCAGTCCACCCCCCAGCCCCCATCCTGCTTCAATCAGTGCCAAATATCCATCATATCCATTCTCGAACAGAACGAAAGAAAACCCTTCAACTGTTGCCAGATTTTCGCATTCACATTCATTATGGCCATCTGCCAATTTTAGCACTTCTCTGCCTCCCTCTCTCTTTCGTTCTTTTTTGCCAGTCTTTTTCACCCTTCCATCTCTCACTCTCCTCACTCCTTTGTCCCTTTCTGCCATATTTTCCGGGGCAAGTTCATTAATTTTCTATATGTATGTACATATCTTTCCCTTTGGCTAATGGCAAGAAAACGGCAAAAACTTCCTCGCGCAAAAGTCATTAAAGTGCGAAAAGTTGTGGAAAGAGAGGGAGGGGGTGGGAGTGAAGAGGGGGAAGTGTGATGAAGGGGATGTATGTATACATAGAATGGGAGTGAAACAGATTTATCTTAACTAGTTTTGTTGGCCAAACTCTTGAGTGAGGGAGCAAGCTTCAGAGATATAGAAATGAAGTGGAAGAGTGGATAGTTTTCAAATGAATAAAAGATGAATGCATTCATTAGGGGTAGCTTCATGCTGCATGATATGATTAGAGCCAGTAGTTTAAGGGAGAAGTGAAGTAATTAGAATCAAATGCGAAATAAACAATAATTTCCCCCTTTTTTGAAACACTAAAATTCGCAATTAATAAAAACTCCACTGCGGTAATTCTCCTCCACTAATTCCACGACAATTATCCAGCATTAAAATCATACAATATTTCAACAAGCATTTTCCATCCCCTAATTAACACACGGAACAGACGGAGAGACGGACAGACGGACGGACGGATGGAGCCCTTCATCTACTGCAAACAATTAATTTTTCTATAATTTCAATGGAAATACCTGTGTAAATAGCAAACAGAATTTTCAGAAATTAAATATTTACATCCAGCGTAGCACTAATTAAAAGCTAATTAAGTTAGCGACGTAATCATAATAAAGCCGCTCCCCACACCCCTCTTCCCCCCAAATATAAGCCCAGGAAAATGCAATGTGGAAAATGCAATGAAAATGTGTATGTGAAAAAAGAAAACACGTGGGGTAATGCAATATACGTGTCGTACAAATAATATTTCCCCCAATAAATATATGCAGTTGCAGGCATTCTTTTTACTCATTTTTATCGCATTCTGTTGTAAAATCAATAAACAAGACTCAATTTGCAATTAAAAATTAATATTGATGGAAACGGAAGCGCAAGTGCAAGGGGAAGTGGAAAAATGCGAAAAATACTCGCTTATATTTGTAAATGTAGGGTTTTTTATGCCCTTTGAGAGGAGGTATTATGATTTTAAGGAGATGTTTTGGAATGGTTGAAATTTGACACTTTCTTAGGCTATAGGCTCTACCAAGCATAGGTTAGGTTAGGTTAACCTTTTCGGCTTTTCATAGGCCAGTATGGCCCTTAGCTATCCGGATGGTTATGGACCTTTACCTACCAAGCATACATAGCTACTATTTCATTATATTTTTAAAACTTCTCTCAAGTTACGAGCCTTTCTTCCTCCCCTTTATCATAGAGAAACGGTGTCAGGCCCCCTGTTAATCCTGAAAAAAACATGTTGAATCTACATATAACACATTGCTATAGAATCAATCTTTTTAATAGCACTTTTCACAAGATTTAGTATAGTTTATTTTCATGCAAATATTTTCATATTTATCCCTGGTCGAGTAGTTCTTATGGTATTATTAATTTATTTAAAACGAAGGGGTAAACCTTCTGGGACCTCACTTTCCTGGTGAGCCAACCCCCGACTCACTTGCTCCGCTTCGGTTGCTCTGAGGGTAAGCTTCCTTAAGCCCGCTGTTTCTTTCTACCCCTATCTTGTATTTTTATACCCGGTACTCGAAGAGTAAAAGGGTATATTAGATTTGTGCGGATAACGGTTGTGTGTAACGCACAGAAGGAAGCGTTTCCGACCCCATAAAGTATATATATTCTTGATCAGCATCAATAGCCGAGTCGATATAGCCATGTCTGTCTGTCCGTCCGTCTGTCCGTCTGTCCGTCCGTCTTCATTTGCGCCTATATCTCAGAGACTATTAAAGCTAGAGCAACCAAGTTTTGTATCCAGTCTCCTGTGTGATCACACTACTCCAAATGTAATTTAAAATTTCGCCCCGCCCCTTTCCGCCCACACAAAGGACGAAAGTCTGTGGCGGCCACAATGTTGAAGATACGAGAAAACTAAAAACGCAGAGTCATAGAGAATGCCCATTTCTATCAGAGTGTTGAATCTGGATCAGATCGGATCATTATTATAGCTACAATGAAGGAAACCATTTCGAAAGTCATCATTCCCTCTCGCTCTCTCTCACCACGCGACCCCATCTGCTTTGCTTATTCGTATAAATGAGCGCCTAGTTCTCAGAGACTATAAGAGCTAGAGCAACCAAATTTTCTATCCAAGCTCCTGTGATACCGAACCAGCACAAGTTTGTTTTAAAATTTTGCCACGCCCCCTTCCGCCCCCACAAAAAGACGAAAATCTGTGGAATCCACAATTTTTAAGATAAATGAAAACCAAAAACGCAGAATCATGAAAAAATACCATATCTACCAGATTACCGAATCTGGATCAGATCGGATCAATATTATGGCCAGAAGAAACAAATTAAATTTCAGTGGCTACGCAACGCCTGCCAAGCGCTGACTCATACCCCCTCCCTCTCTCTCCTAAACACATGTACGTCTCAAATATGTAGTTATACATGCCATGTAGAAATGTAGGCGCAGATATACAAAGCATATGTAAACAAAAATGGAAACATGTATAAAAATTCCAAAAATTCATTTTTTAATTTAAATATTATTTCGTCCTTTTGAGAACATATAATAAATTTCATAAATCGTAGGCTCATAAATGTATGTATGTATATACTGAGTACCGGGTATAAGGTAGAGCCGCGGCCTTTGCCGCGGCTCACAACGTTCCCTCTCGTTCTGCCTAAATTGAGAATTATCCAACCTAATTAATTTATCTCAATAAGTTTCCTACAATATATAGGGAATAGTCAGTGCTTTTAAGACTTTGATTAAATTGGCTAGCAAAATATGTGCCTAAAATTGTTTAGTGCAGTCAGGCAATTTTGTTTCTTCTTATCTGCTTTGGATCTTCGCTTTCGGCATCACAATGCATCACAATATTGTATAGCAGAGGCCGGCAGGCCACAGAGCAGCGCAGTCGGCACACACGTAGTGTAGAAACTTCGTGTAGCGTCGGCCCTAAGCACACGCGGCTTCGTTTTTCTTATCTGCTGTCTCAGCAGCAGGGGAAATGAATCGTGTGTCTTCGGCCCTATGCTCAAAAGGCTTTATTATACTGCTCGGCAGCGCCACGGCAGAAAATGCATTGTGTTGCTTCGTGTCTGCGTGCCGACCCCTGCTGTATAGTCTTAGATCGTATACATGCTCGTACTCAGTGTACACTAAACAAGGTAGGCTGATTGGTTCGCTCGATCTCTACATAACTACATAAATTTCAGTCTGCCTGCAGCAGTTGTGAGCGAAGCATCTCCGCGGACAATTTTTTCTTGTTCCCTCAGACTTGTTGCGTATTTACAATGTCGCCGCCGTATTGCTTTTTATGCAAGATCAATATATATACATATTATTATCATTACATATTATTATATATACATACATATGCATGCACGTACAAATTACTCCTTTGAAACCATTTTAAAATCATTAATAAAAAACTGCATGGTGCTGGCTACTATGTCGCGGCAATTGTTTTGCAGCACAAAACTCACATTCATATGTACATCATTTGCATTTACATACATATGTATATATATATATATATACATATGTATGTACGTACAAATTTCTTTGTTTTGACACAAGCGAGCAAACGCATTACTCCTTTGAGACTCTTTCTCGCAACGCATTTCTGAGTCTCTCTCTCTCTCTCTCTGCTTTCATTTTGAATAACTACCCAGCGGCGAAGCAGCATATCCAGTACGCCCACAAGATGCATTTCGTAAGGGCCCCACGTAATGTATTACGTGTAGGTTTTAAGTAAGCCAGGTTGTAATGGGAAGTTTAGCACAGAACTTTTGTTGTTTTGTTCGTTTGCTACTTCGGCTATAGGTTTCATTCCTGTTCGTACATTTTTCCAAGTTTTTTTGACGCTTACGCATATTATTACGCATACAAGTGTGCAAATACAGCTATAGATGTAAGTGTGACCTGGCATTTCTGTTTATCTCTTTGTGTTCGACATTTGTCGTCACTCTGATTTCTTTTTTTGAACTGTGCGGATCTAGTCAACGTTGGGTCAAGTGAATTTTAAGTAAATTACTGAAAATCGTATCAAGTAAGTGTTTACAAATATTAATAAGAAGTAATATACTGTAAAGTTTCCAATAAAAGTATTTTTTTCATTAGCAGGCTTGTCTACCAGCATACGCCACCCTTTTAAAATTCAGAAAGGCCGTCTGTCAAAGCGGAAATATGATGCAAAAATGAAAGTATTAAAAGATCCAGAAAATAAAGAAAATATTCCATACAGATCAATAGTTTTTGTATTTCTTCCAGTATTCGCATTACTACTTCAATAACATAGTATATTGGATAGTGTAGTATTCGCATTACAACTTACATTACGTTGTATATTGGGTAGTGCAGTATTCGCATTACAGGCACGCACACATTTTTAAATCGTGTGTCGTACAGTGGAAGGTCTGCCCACAGCCAGCATTACAGTTTAGGATATGTATAATTGGGTGTAATGGAAGCCCGAAATGAACTCGGATTCTTTGCCCACTTTCTCGATGAGATTGTAGGCATTCACTTCACAAAGCGGCCAAGCAACGTTAAATGTAATGGGAATCGTAATCCATTTTCGAAGGTAGTAGGCATACCAACTCATGAAGAGATAATGGATTACGTGGGGTGTTTTTTCGCCGCTGGGTTGTTTAGTGTACACTGCTCGTACTCTCTGGTAAGCACGATCGGGCATGCACGCGCTCCTGCTCGTGCTCTCGCTCCCACTGCACTATTGGACTATTCTCTCGGTGTCTCTTGGTGTTTTTGTGGTGTGATCAATACAGCAACAACAAGCATGCATACACAGCATGCCAGCTGCCTTTGTTATTCCTTTTCTTATTCATATTCCTTCTCATATTCCAATGTAAACAAACACTAGGCGAATGAACGCCTAGAAGTACCTAATAAAGGGTGATCGACTTCTTCTTTTAGAGTTTATGTATTTATCGTCTTATAATTGGTATATATATATTTAATTGATATATTTACTTGTTTATTTCTCAATATTTGTGCAAAAAGTCAGGGGGGGGGGGGGGGGGGGGGGGTGGGACGAATGGGATCAGTACATCTCTCTGTATGCCCGGATCTACGTATGAATGCAGATGACAATTCAATTATATGCACAGTTTTTTAATTAACACATTTTATTTGCTTTAATTAAATTGCGCTCTTTTTACTCCCCACCTCCTCGGGTTTTCCATGGAGAAATGCAATTAAAACAGAAAGCAACTCAATTGCAAGCCAGAGATGGGAGGGAGAGCGCAGATGTATGCAGAGCGAGCAGGAGTGAGTGAGAGGACAGAAGTTTTCTCTCCTTTGCGAAAGTGTTATGGCAAACAAACAGAAATGGCCGCCGACTGGCGACACTTCCTTCAATGAGCGCAAAAAAGAGGGAAAACATTTCCTTCAATAAGTGGAAAAAAGAGGAAAAAAGAGGAAAAAATTATTTCCTTCAATCAGTGGAAAAACGAAACAAAAACAAATTTTCGCACTTAAAATTACAACTTTTTTTAAAAAATACTCCACCCTAAGGGGTAGACATTTTTGTTGTGATTTTACACTAAGGGAAAATCCCCGGAAAATGTAGATTTATTCATATTTAGGGATGGATTATTTACCCCTTTTTTTCTGTTTTATATTTATACAATCAAGAAATCTTTAAAAAACTATAAAAATCAAAAAATGTTCACAACAAATTGGAGCCGCCAAAGATTCATCCCATAAACTATTACAAATGGTTTTCCCCCTTGGTTTGTTTTTCCGCCATTTCCTTCTAAAGAGGGGAGTACAAGTATTCCCTGGAAGCCATGTAGCATCTCCTCTTCGCTGTTTGTTTTGTGGCTTTTAACAAAATGGCCAAAAGCTGAAGAGTAAAAATGGCAAAACAGGCAAAAGCGGATATTGTGAAATATTGTTTATGATGACAAATTGCCGCGGGAGAGGGAGCGAACATAGTTTGTTGTTTGCGGGGGGAGGGGGCGGTGGGGAATTTGTAGGGCGGAGAAAACATTAATCTTTATTGCAGTCTGGCGGAAGGCCAAAAGCAAATGCCATACAATAATGGCTAATAAACTGGAGACTACAGAAATATATCATGGGAAAAAGAAGAGAGAAATGGAAGAGAAATAGAGGAAGAGACAAAGAGCTAAAAAAAACCTCTACCAAGGGAAATAATTGATTACAAAAGGATTGCCAGGGCATAATTTATTCGTCACTAAAACATCTGTTTTGTACAGGATAGCAAAATCCCTAAATGAAAGATGCATCCTGTTTCATAATCCTCTCACAGTAAAACCCATTTTAAGACTCATTTGCATGATCTCTGAGAGCCTCCATTCCCTCTCTCTCCCCCCAGAAAACATCTCCATTTGGGAAACTTTAATTCCTGGCCTGAACATACAATATTTCATTCCGGCTTCCTCTGGCCAAAACGAATATTTGTATTTCGAATGCGGGATTTGTATTTGTCTGGAAAATGTTTATTCGGGGGGAGGGGAGGGGCAGAGGGAAGGCCAAAACTTTGCTGCACAAAACTTCAATTATGCATTAAGCCAAGAGTAGAGCTCTCTCTCCCTCTCTCTCTCGAAGGGTGGGGGAGGGGACTAGTTTTCTGTCTAAAATGCTTGCCATGTTAACACACACATAGCAACATGGCAATTGCTGCACTTGCGCCAATGTTTGGGCCAGGATAACATTTCTGATTCGAACAGAGAGAGAGAGAGGACCCAATCCCCCCGGGGGTACACGATTACTGGACCACGTTGTGGGTTCTGGTTCACTGCCGTTACGTTCCGTTCCGTTCCGTTCTGGCTGTCATCATTTGCATACCAAATATGTTTCTACTTCTGGAGAACCTGAACCCGAACCCTCCGACCCCCGCCCCTTCTATTGTATAACACAAACATCGCCCAAATGTTTGCTTTTCCTTTGCTTTTTCTCTGTTTTCCTCTTATTATGTGAGAAATTTGGCAAAATACGAAAATTCAATAATAATAATAATCATAATATTGGCAAAGAGAGAGAGAGACAGAGAGACTGAGGGAGGGGGCAGTAAATTGATGAAATTATTTATGCTAATGCCTCCTGCTGGACCTCCAAAGAGCAGCAGCAGCAGGAGCAGCAGCAGCCACAAAAGCAGCCGCAGGAGCCCTCAGGGGACGAATAATAATGTTGTGTTGCAAGCAAATTGATGTTGATTTACTCTTTTGTCTCTGATTTGCAAATAATTCTAGCTTTTGGGGCATGCCCCACATGAAAACAAAGCCTGTTTATCACATAATGTTTTCATTTCATGGAAAATGCTATATTTTCATAAGAATAAACAGAATAAATGGAATTTCTGGGTAATTTGTGTTTAAATGGAATTAAAATTAAAGTTTTTGCCAAACAAGTGCTGCCCATTCTCTGAAAATCAAGATATAAGTGCTGCCAATCACCATAACCAATAAATTAATAATATTCCTCAATTAACACTTGAAAAACAGAGAAAATATCAGACAGCAAGCGATCATCTAGCAAATTCCATTATAATAAATATTCAGCAATATAATATGCAAATTTGTGATGTAATTTTCAACAAATTATCTTTGAATTTTCATTTAAATCTTCATTGCCACACAGCACTCCCCCTCTCTGGTATTCGTTGGATGCAACGATGCGTATACGTGATAAAAACTCCCTCCATTTCCACGACCCACACACGAGGCATGAAATTTAATAATATTGAAATGAATATTAAAACGAAATTATGCGCTTGGTGAAACTTGTGTAAAAAACAAAAAGCAAAGTTCATTAAATGAAGAAAATGCATGGACATGAATACTGATATGGACACTGGGAAAAGCTGTGAAAATCCGAGGAATAAAAACGGGCCAGAGGGCCAGAGAGAAAGATGGAGCTGTGAAAAGGTTGCGACATATTCTGACCTCAAAAGGGGGGTAACCATGTAACCATGAGGGGGGCAGGGGAGAATTGTGGGGGTAAAAATCAGAGCAATGCTGCGGTCAACTTTGGTTATCGCATTCGTTGCATGCCACTGCACTGCATATGGAAATGGGCAGCCGTTCTGCCACAGACCCTGCCACACACCATTCTTTGTTCTCTTTGGATGCCTGCCTGCTGCATGCCCTGCTGCTCATCCTGTTCACCCCGACCCCCTGCCTGGCCTGGCCACCCATCTTCCTGCTTTGATTGTTCGCCCATTTGTATGCAACATTTTATTTATGAGCCTGACAATTTTATTATTACGCACGCACCAAAAAGGGACATGGGTCCTGGGTCCGTGGAGGTCCTGCTGATTGCGCATTCAAGTGAGCTGTCCCTTGCCCCCCAGCCCCCCCGCCTGTCGTTCACT
Source organism: Drosophila algonquin (assembly GCA_035041765.1). NCBI lineage: Eukaryota > Metazoa > Arthropoda > Insecta > Diptera > Drosophilidae > Drosophila > Drosophila algonquin. The sequence continues at coordinate 60,982 of JAWNKY010002644.1, forward strand.
TCCTATCTCAAGTGTGCAACCGCAAAATTGCATTGTGGTTGCGCCTCTAAGCCCCCCAGGAGGAGAGACCACAAAAAGTCCGAAAGGGGCAGCAGCAGGAGAGGTCCTGGCCATCATTCTGCATATGGCTTAGACACACTGCAACTCGTACTCCTCGCAGGACTCCCTCCCGCTCTCTCTCTCTCTGCTCTTTTTGTGTGTGTGCTTCAATGTGTTGGCAAATATTTTCATTGAACGTATAATTTTCACACAGTTGCTCCAGTCCTCCAGTCCTCTGCTGCTGCTGCCTCTTCCTACTTTTCCTGCTTTTGACAGATATACTGCCACCCCCTGCCTTTTACAAGGGAAAGCTCTACTCCTCCAGCTGCTCCTCCAGCTGCTGCTCATACAAATATCCTTTATTTATGCCTTGGTGTCGGGTGTTTTCCTTGGGCCCTTTTTGTGCGGAATTGCTGACATTTTGCTTTGATGGAAATGCTAAAAATTTCTATAAAATATTTATGCATAAACCTTCGAAAGCAACAAATAAAAGAAAGGAAAACTCTGCAGATTTGTGCTTGAAATAATATTCTCAAAGGCGGAAACGTTTCTGGCTTAAAGTTCAGACTGGAAATAATTTCAATTCTTCAGGAATTTCAGTTTAATTGGAGCTCTTTCTGGGGATTCATAGTCGTACTTTTATGTCAATCATTCAATCAAAGATTTCCCTTTTTTTCTTGCAATTCAATCCATTCTTCCCTGGGCTTCTCCCTGCTATTCAATCCATTCTTCCATGGAGTTTTTCCTGCTATTCAATCCACTTTTCCATGGGGTTTTTCCTTGCAATTCAATCCACTTTTCCATGGGGTTTTTCCTGCAATTCAATCAGAGACTCTTACTAATTAGTTCCTTGTCACTCAGATCATTAGAAATTGGCAATGGGGTAGAAATTCATCATCGTAGAACCCGTTCCCGGTTCCCTCTGTTTTCTGTCCCAGGAGAGTGCCTCACCGTGCGGCGCCACATTGACGAACACTTTTCCCGTATCCGGGTATCCGGTTCCATAGTTTCAGTCTTAATTACCCACAATCCACCACGCCCATACATTTACCTGCACCAAACCTCCCCACTCCTCTCTGCTCTCTCCGCTCTCCACACTCGGGGGACACCATCACCTGCATGTTGGCGGCTAATAAACTAAACCGCCGTTGGCCATAAAACAATCTTGCCACCAGAGTGGACAAACAACACGGCAGCGAAGCGAAGAGACCCCCCAAGACCTTCATCGACACGACAGGACAGGACGGGTCGGTCGTGGGGTTGGAATCGGTGGCAATAACGTCCGACAATGGCAACGGCCTCCCACCCGGCAAAAGCAGACCCCACACAACAACAAAAACAACAATGGAAACGCACTAATTTAAACGCTCATAAAACTGGACTACAACGAGCTCCAGCTCCAACTGAAGGCCCCCTCCGCCGGTTCAAGGGCGTAGTTAGAGGGGTGGAAAAAAAGGCACTGGTCTTTGGGGTGGTTTAGAATTTCAGTGCACTCACCTTTCGAGTATTTATGTTGACACTTTTCTGATACGAAGAGTAATTCTTCTTAAACATACAAATGCACTTAAGAAAAGATTTATGGCATTAGAAAAATGTAGTCCTAAAATATATGGATTTTTTATTTAGTGAAAGTTTGTAGAGCTTTCTTGGAGAGTTTTACTGGATAGAAACTCTCCCCTGAAATATAAAATAGGGGTTCTATAGTTGAAATCTTTCATTCCGCTTCCTTTAACTACTGATTTTCCCAATAATCCATTTCAGTTACCTGTAATCCTCTCCCCACTACTCGGTACAGTTCTCCCTTCTAAGGTTACCTTTTGGTACCCCCTTTTTGGATACACATCTTGTCAACTACACCCCTGGGAATCTCATGCACCAGGCAGGCAAACAAACATTAGTTCCAACCTTATATAGATATTCAGTCGTTGGGACTTTTGTGGGGTTGCCAGGGCACTCTGTTTGCCTTCGACTGGCTCTCTCTCTCTCCCTAAAGGAGCCTCTAACTTTGGTTAAGGGCCAGCCAAAAATCAATAATATATTTAGTATTAATTACAAATCGCATCGATGGCAACTAAAGCCAAGTTTTCGTATGCCTTTTTGGTTAATGATATTTCGCCATTCGCCATTTGGTATTTGTTTTTACGAGCAAGAAAGGGAACAAAAGCTTTTGGCATGCAATAGGGTTATAAGAGGAGGAGTTTAGTGGTTTTGGAAGGATGATTTTGATGGTGAAAACTTGTGGGAACATTGTACATATGTCAGATAAAGTGCTATGCTGCCCATCAAAGGTTAAAGATAATTGTGGAAATAATAGTGAAGGAATTAAAAGAGAAGTCATAGATTATATTACGGAATGCTGCCCCTCCTCTGCATTCTGTTAATTCTGGTAATTGGAAAAACCCTGCAATATCATAAGCAATAATTTGCACATGTCACTTCCACGAGGGTTTCCCATTTTCTATTCATTTTCTCTATGTTTTTCTGTGTCGTCATTATTTCGGTGGTAACAAATGCATTTTATTTAGCGGACATTCCCGGTTGTCATAATAGTGCCAAAACAGAAATCGTAACAAAACAGAGAACAGTTTGCATTGCAAAACTACACCACAGGCAAATGGGGGGGCTGGGGGCTGGGGGGGTGGCAAAATGTTAAAATGGGAAAATGGCCAACGACAAGAATGGAATGCAACAAAATTTCATTGTTTCCCCTTACATTTTAGATGACGTTTGTCGGTTGTCATTCTAAAGCGGATGTGGGTGCATTAAGAGATAGAAAAAGAGAGAGAGAGGGACAGAGAGAGAGATAGAGATAGAGCAGGGGAACATGGCCAACAGTTAGTCGACCATTTTGGTTCATGTTTATCGCTGGAAGCAAACAACCAACAAGCGACAATATTAAAACGGATGTAAACTGCAGATGCATTCAATGCAACAGCAGCAGCAGCCGCCAATGGGTAAGAGATGCGCGGGGGCAAATATACATATCTGCACTGAGGAAAACGGAAGAGAAATGCTATAGAAAGAAGAGATAATGAGAGAGTTTAAACAGAAAAGGAAGCTTCTGCGATCTCTGTTTCTCTTCTGCATTTGTTGTTATATTCATACACACAACGACTCGGAGCTGATCGCCTGACGATGTCGAGATTACGACGCACGAAGCTCCGACGCACGAAGCTGCGACGCACGAAGCTCCGACGCGCGAAGCTCTGACGCGCGAAGCTCTGACGCACGAAACTCCTACGCACGAAACTGCGACGCACAAAGCAACGACGCATCGCTGCTGCAGCGCAGTCGTCTTGGCTTCCTTCTTCGCTCCTTCTCTGCTGCTCAATCTGCTCTCTTCTTTGGTGCTCCTCTCCTAATTACTGCTCTTCCTAATTGCTCGCTCCCAACGTAGCGGGAATTGGGCATTCGCTTCTGTGCCTCTCCCTCTCCTACTGCAAAGCGACATGGAATACAGTGTGTAGTGCACAGGTGTGTAGGAATGTTAAAGTGCCCGTGTAACCAATTCAAGTAGAATGTAAAGTAAAATGTAATGCAAAGCAAAATTCGATGTAGAAAACATATTAAAATAATATTTTTATTAGAATATTATTAAAACTCTATTAAAAATCTCAGAATGCATCTCTGGCAGGGAAAATCGTGATTGTGTTTTCTCTCAGTGTAGTGATAGCTGCTAGTCAACAGTTACGACAACTGCAGCAGCTTCAGCTTCAGTTGCTGTCGCATCTACTCTTGTTTTAGTCACCGCCTTCGTCTGCATCGGACGCTAAAAATGTCACTGACATTTCCACTGACAACATGGCTGGCCAACATCCAGATCCACATCCCTGCCAGAGACACACAGGCCGACTGGCCGGCCGGCCAGGCCATCAAAATGTCCTTGTTGTCTGGACGCCCTCCTAGAGATAATTTTAAACTTGCCACCGAAGAGTGTTGCCAGAGAGGTAAGGGGGGAGTGGTTGCTGCATTATGTGGCGTCTGTCTGGTGCAGATCTCGTTGAATCTGTCTGCCTGATTAACTGCCAAGCGAGTTAGTGCTTTGGGATTAATGGATGAGAGTGAAAAATTGATGGTAGGAGTGGCCTTTAATGAGAGGAATAGAGGCTAGAGAGAGCATACAACATGTACACTACCTGAAACGAAAGTAGTTAATTACTTCTAGGCGCTTCCTTTCCAAAGATTCCTTCAAGACGACTTCCTGCCAAGTTTAAAGCAAGTCCCACCTCTCTTCTTCCCAAAGACCCATCCCTAAACAGAATAGCAATATTGTTCCCCATTTTAAAGTCCTTTCCTCGTATATTCATGCAGATTTACTTTCATTGCTTTCTCCCTTTCACATTTGACGCCAAATTAGCAACATTTCTGCCCCCCTCCCCTGAAACCATCCACCATAGCCGAGTAATTGTTTCCCCTCCTTTGTGTATCCTTGCAAACCCTAAAAACCGGCGACACATTCAGCAAAAATTAAGTTTCTATTCTGCTGGCGTCGGCACTGGTAAAATGCCTTCAATTCTCATAATATTTGTTCTCGTTTTTTGTTGCTGTTGCTGTAACTGTTGTTTTTCCTGCTGTTCTTTGTACTTCCGTTTGTTGCACAAGGCAGAGGACAACAGCAACAACAACAACAACAGGCAACAACAACATCTACTTAGACGGCGGCTTTTATGCCGTTTCCTTCATTAAGCGCCCGTAAGTGTTTGCCTTCGTCTTTGTTCCCCCCCCCACCCCACATACGCTTTTTATTTGCCTTTCTTTTCGGTTCGTTCTTTCATGAGGGTCCTGGTACCAGGACTCCCCATACTCCCATACTCGTATGTGGTTCGGCCCATTCATCAGGAGGGGGGTAGGAGTGACATGCCTACTTTTTGTTGAATTGCATTTAAATTAAATAGAAGTGGCAGATACTTACTGGATAGCTCGACTACAGAAAACGCCTTAAGCAAAGAAAAAAATATTTTAAAAATGTTAATAGGTATCCCTCGATTTTCCAAGGTTTTTCTTTATTCTGCTATAATAATTTCATCATTTTACATTACAAAATACTACACAGAATACAGGTGTTTAGGCACATGCAAGGAATAAACATTATCTACACATCTACTACATCTACATCTACCCTGTTAAATATCTTCAAAAGCAGGGCATTCATTAAACAAGAAAATAAAACAAACATATAGAGAGAAAAAAAGGAATATCTCGATGAACTCTGCTGCTATTTGCCCCAATGCGGGATGTGGCATAAACCACACCGTGCAACGTACACTGTTTTGGGGGCATGTGGGGAACGAAGCTCCAGTTCCTGCGGGCTGCTTTGTTCTCGTTGCTGCTGCCACACCGCTGCTGCTGCTGCTGCTGATGTGGCTGTTGCAGCTTTTGTTTTAAATGTTAACTGTTGCAAATAATAATAAACTTCCTTCTTTTTGCACTTTTCACTTTTGTTATTTCGCCTTCCGCTTTGGTTATTGTTTGAGGCTTTTGTGCACTATGTTCTCCCGCTCTCCCCTCGCTCTCCCTCTATCTTTCTAGAGGTGATGTTACGCTCCTTTTTCCTTCTTCCTTTCTGGCTTGAATTGGGGGATTTCCTTTGGTTTTGTTTATCTTGGCGGCCGCCAAAATGGTGGCTTTCTTTGTGCCTTGCCCCCTCCTCTGGCAAGACTAATTAGCTGATGTTGATGCTAGTGCTCAGGGGTCACTGCTGACTGCTGACTCGTGTGGCATGGCTTTGAGCTGAAAAGAAAGCAAACCTGTGCTTGAATTTTACATTTTCCGATGAAAATTCTATGAAATGGAAAATGTACTTAAAGTAAATGAACTTCGGTAGCAAAATGATCGCTAAACTACAGCCAGTGGGCGATACCCACTTTAAGGCTTTAAAATGAAGCCATTTTCGTGCTCACTTTTCGCTTTTCGTTAAATGTGAACGCAAGCGAGAGAGCGCGCACTCTGCTGGGATATGGAGATGGGGATGGGGAGGGGAATGGGGGTGTTGATGCTGCTTGTTCGCCTGGAAAATGCTTACCTCTCGAAATACCCGCCACGCTCCGCCCTCCTCGACGGTCTTTGAGCTGCGTATTAGGAGCAGGGCAGCAGCGCCTCAATTGCTGTCAATAGTTGACTGTATTAAGTGGTGTGCTGCAGGGCACTGAATGGAGGAGGGGCCTGCCTCCCCTCTCCCCTCTCCGTCCTGTGCGCGCACTCCTCCATTAATAATTCCCAGCCCCTGGAGGCTGGCTTTTCTTTTCATTTCCTTTAAAAAACGGAAACTTTTTGCAGTGAATAAATGCTTTGAGCAAATAACTTGGCCATAAATGGGTTAAGCCTTCAAATGGAAAATGCATTTTCAGCCCAAATGAGTTTTATGCGTGTGATTCTTTTCTGCTTTCTGTTTACTTTGGGAGTTTTACTCTCGTAAATTTATTATTTCTGTGCGCTCAGCTCAGAGTTTCCAAAGGTACACAAATTAAGTGCGGGATTTCGGTTAAAACTAAAAGACTTCATAGACTATGTGCAGTCTTGATTTAAACCCGAATAAAAGTGCATTTCGCTTAAGTTTATTATTTGTATATTAAATTTCAACTTAAACAATTATTGAGTATTTTTACGGAGCTTTATATTGAAATTCAATTACATAAATTTTATTGAAAATACAAATATTTGCAAACAGTTTTGGGGCCTGATTTATCATTTATGTATCTGAATAAATTTCTGGTTTTATTAACGTATTTTTGCCAAGCTTTTTCTATTTATTAATAACCCTTTTAAAACATTTAAATACATTCTCTTTTCAACACTGGAAATCTCTGACTTTTGAGGTCAAATGACCTCACCTGCACCCGCTTGAAAACCTCGAAAAAAAATGCGAAAAAAAATTAAAATCCAAACAAAAAAGGCAAAAAAGCAAAAATGATAAACCAAAGAAAAACAAGCAAAAAAAAACGCAGGTAAAAAACTAGGCATAACTAACAGAAAATCAATAGTGCAGTAGCCTTTTTCACATAAAGCAATGCCTATACATACATACATATGTACATACATATGTACATACTCGTATATATGTACATATATAGGAACATTGCTTGCTGTTTTTTTGCAGTCATTTAGCCGCATTTCCAAGGTGATAAACTGCATTGGCCAACAGCGAAAACTTGGAAAAACTTTCGGGGCGTCAGTTTTTTTTCTGCATTTCCACCGCCTATTTTTTTGTTTTTTTGTTTGCATAAAGTAAACACGTCACGTCACTACAGACCCATGGATATATATACAACGTAAATACATATGTATCCGAGCAGTATGGAAGGTATATAATGCAACAACTCAAGTGGGCGGACGCCCGAACCGTGTGACGTGGTCTGGGCCAAGGCTTTCTTTAGGCTTCATTGAGTCACAGACACAAACACAGACACAGACATAGGTGCAGTGGAAGTGGCAGCGGCAAGAGGCAAAGCCGGTCACGTGCTACCGGCATTTACTTATGTAACTGCAGTGAAAAAGAAGAAAAGAAGAGACCTCCCTGGGACACAGGACCTCAGAAGTGTGAAGTAAAGAAACGGCGGAAAATGTGGAATAGTAAGGCCAGATAGCGGCAGGACTTAGTGGCGCCCTAATCGGGTCTTCAAGGATAACAGAAAGCAGGTGCAAAGAAGTGGCTAAGCGTCTTAGACTTTGGAGGAGAAACTAGGAAGGGAAAGGAAAACGAGGAGAGGCTAAGGATTATTTGTAGACGCTTGAGGAAAGGAGCAGCAGCAGACATGGTACAGAAGATACACAGGTTGATACATGGATAAAAGAGTGTATTTTTTATAAAGAGAGATGATTAATTAATGGTTCCCCTAAAAGCCCTACAGAAGAGCCCTCCCTTAAACGCGTGGAAGTCAGGCACCCCAAAATAAGGACTTTCAACACAACTTTTTAAGGATTTACATCTACTTTAAATATAAAAAAAAAAAATACAGAATTATCTAGAAGGTACAAATGTATCTCAAAGATAAAAAAGTGACTTACAGATTCAATAGTGTCGTGCAGATACGAAAGTATCTTACCGGTACAGAAGTGTCTCAAAGATACAAAAGTACCTCAAAGATACAAAAGTATCTTACAGGTAGAAAAGTGTCTCAAAGATACAAAAGTACCTCAAAGATACAGACGTATCTAACAGATACAAATGTATCTCAATGATAAAAAAGTAACTTACGGATTCAATAGTATCGTACAGATACAAAAGTATCTTACAGGTGCAAAAGTGTCTCAAAGATACAGACGTATCTAACAGATACAAATGTATATCAAAGATACAAATGTATATCAAAGATACAATAGAATCTTACAGATACAAAAGTGTCTCAAAAATACAAAAGTATCTCAAAGTTACAATAGTATCTTACAGATATAAAAGTATCTCAAAGATACAATAGTATCTAACAGATACAAAAGTATCTTATAGATTCCACAATTTTAAACAAAAAGATACAAATATTTCTCAAAGATTCCAAAGTATCTCACAGATACAAATTTACCTCACAAATGCAAAGAAACATAAATATCTCATATCTTTTCGTTTTTTTCATTTATCTACTTGCAACAACAGTCGGCCATAGCGGTCTCAAAGTTTTCATTACTAACAGATAGAGAGAGAAAAAGAGAGAGAGAGAGATAGAAAGAGAGGCAGGAAAAGAAAACGAGTAATTCAGAGAAGAAAAACTTGCCACTCGCTCGCGACAGCTGTGCAAACTAAATGCAAACAGGATTACAAAAGCAGCTGTCGCTAATTTTGTTGTACCTATGTAAATGATATTCCACTATGTGGAAGGGGAAGGACTATCTTCCTTCTGTTCTATTTAATCCATAAATGGCGTCTCAAGACTCTATCCGCTCAGGCAAAACATCTTGCCAAAGAAACTATCTTGTAAATAAGCTTCATCCTCTATACATTTTCACCACAATTTCTCCACTAATTGCTGTTTTATTTTCCTTTTCTCTTTGCAGGTAAGTTTCCGCACCTTAAGTCCACAAGTTGGCCAATTTGTACCCGACGGGGCCACGGGGCCACGGGAGGGAGAGAAATGTGCTCAAAGGCTGAGCCTCGATGAATCATCATCGTTTGTTCGTCTGCTCGACTCGTGGACTCGGGAAAAAAGCCGCTCAACAGCAGGGAAAACCATTAAAAACTACAACAGCAGCAGAGGCAGCAGCAGCAGCCGCAGTAGGAGCAGCTGCAATGCCGCTTTGCCTTTAGCCCTGTTTCTGTTTTTGTTGGTTTTTGAGCAGCTTTCAGTGGCAGCCCAGTAGTTTCTCTTCGTTGTAGTTTTTTGCCAGCCTGCAGACTTTCGTCGTCGTCGTAGTCGTCGTTGGCGACATTTGGCCCTCGAACACAACGATGGGTGATGGCATTTGGGGGCCAATCAATGCCCAAAGTGCCGGCCTGTCGTGCGAGTCACGTGCTACAGAGGAGAGGGGAAAAAAGGCAACAGAGGTAGTTCCCCCCCCCCCCCTTGCAGTTGCTGGGCGTGGCATTTGAAAATGAAATGCGGTTTATGTTTGGTCTTTCCATCGGTTTTCCATCGTCCCTCTAGTCCGTTGTTAAGCCTGAGCTTAATAGAGGTCTTATTGAGCCAAGCAAGCGGTTTCGTGCTCTCGAGTACACTGCACGAAATGGTAGGTTGAAGGAAAATCCGGGCGGCAATTGAAGCCCAATTGAAGCCTGATTGAAAATCCGCAAGGATTATGCTTTTAGTTCATTGGAAATTAGGCATCAATCGGGGGGATCCATGGAATCCATACCACATTCCGTGGGACACAAGAAAGTTAATTTGGGGATTGGGATTAATTTTCAATCAGGACTAATGCAATGACTCTGGCTCTAAAGTTTCTTCTTTGGGTGTGATCCTTGTTCTGCTCTGGATTGCATTGTGGGAAAATTGTATGGGTAGTGGGATCTATTATATCTATGGGTCACAATGAAAGTTACTTCTACATTGCTTTCATTTCAGCCTTCTTCTCTTATCTTACCTTATACTGGGTGATCCTTGGACTTCAACATAACTGCCCAGTCCTCTCAGGACATTTGCCTTCATTGAATTGCTGTCGCAGTATATCAAAGGCGTAGACTCGTAGATTCGTAACATTCCGTAACATTCGCAAAGATTGGGGGTCCCCTTATACAGATATCCGTGTATGCAGCGTACCGTTACGTGCTAGAAGAGGGCGTTTACCTTGTTCCAAATTGCCATTCACAACGAGATCAAACAACAGCTGACTCAACGGAAGTGCTGCTCTCACTCAATAGCAGCTGCAACTCTCTCTTTCTCTTTCTGTCTCGCTCTTTGAGTGGGCCTGAATCATCAGCTGTTTTGGATCCGCCACAATCTGCAAACGAAAGCAATTAAGTCGCACAAATCGAGGCGATAGAGACAGAGAGAGAGAGAGAAGAGAGGGGTATAACAGACAGCCAGACGACTGTCGCCGACCGTAAGTGCCGTTTTGTTAGTGTTGCTTTTCCCTTCTTTTTTTTTTGTTTTTTTGCAGCACATGCCAAAAAGTATGCTACACGACAAAAATTAAAACTACATTTCGCTCAAAGCTAACGGCAGGACGTGTGTGTGTGTGTGTGTGTGCCTGTCCAACATTTTTGTGTCGCTTGTAGCTTGGGCAGCCATCAGTCGCAGTCGCAGTAGCAGTAGCAGTCGCAGTCCCACAGAGTCACTCCGTTAGCAGACAGTTCGTTCAGTTGGTTAGCGAATTCCTGCGAGTCAACAACTTGGCAAACAAAAAAAACGAAGAATAGAAAGACTAAGGATTATTTCAGCAATTTATCAACTTCGATTCGATTCGGTTTGTGTTTGTGTCAGTGTCTAGAGTCTGTGATTCACAATGGTGGCCATCCATTTGCATTTGAATTGTAAGTAAACTTTAGCCTTCCTTATGGGGGAAAACTTCAATGTTAGAACTTCGAACTGAAAGTGCAAAGAAATAAAGGGATTTGTACAATTTCTAACCATATGCTGGGTGCCCCTGGAGACTAATACAAGCAAAAAAACTTAAATTTTTAACTATTTACCAAATATTAATGCAATTAAAGAAAGAATCTACTCTAAAAACTATTTTAAAATAATGTTTAAAACTCCTTTTATGCTTTTAATGACACATTTATACAATTTTGCAAGCTAAAAGAGCAGCTAACTTTCTCCCTTCTCTGTCCTGGAGGCACAACTTTTACCCTTAATTGTTTTTATGAAACTTTCCATACGTAGTACTTGCCCTACCTTTCTCCCCCGGAAAAAATTGTTAATTGAACATGCATGGCAGGGCCATTAAAGTTGCTGCCTTGACACATTCTCAAAAAAAACACAAGGAACACAAGAAAGAGACAGAGAGAGACTTTACCCTGCCACGCCCTGCAGCAGCGGCAGCACCAGCAGAGGACACTTCCTGCGCCCTCACAATGGAATCAACTGCTGAGTCATACAAATAATTTAATTAAATGGAAATTAAAATGCTTTTATGAATATTAAGTAAAAGGCAACAGACAAGGCTCTCATGGCTCTTCCTTCATGCCATTCCGTTTTTCCTCTTCTTTTGGGGACCATCATTCCACGTCTTTTCCCATTCTTTGCCACTGGGCGTGATAATTATTGAAAATGTTTCCCATCTGTCCTCTGGTGTTCTCTGGTGTGCGTGTGTGTGTGTGTTGGGCCCCAAAGTTTTTATGCTCGAAATGGAACATTTTAAGCAAAAGTTTTTGGAGTGCTTCCAGCTGAGAATATGTACACGAAAGAGTGTAAAACTCTTCAACAAAGAATGTAAAGCCAAGTTACTATATGTATATGCAGTATTTTTTAGCCAACTTTTTGCTGTATGCAAAAAACAAGGCAAAAAGGGAATGGCTATAATTGGATTTTGGCTATTTCACTTCATTTAGGTAAGTGAATGGGAACACAAACTCGAAAATGGAAAACATAATTGGATATGCCACTAAAATATCCATGAAAAAGGAAGGCAAAAGTTTGAGGCATTAAAAAATACGCAGGCAACATTTTATTCCGTCATTCGCAGGTTTTTTCAGCAAAAATATAGAAAATTTTGTGGCAATCATTCCAATCGGGTTGCAGAAATAGAGATACAGATGATGTTGATATCCTTACTATCGGCTGGGTGCCATTTAGCTGTTGTATTAGCTCTTTCTTGATGGAATCCCATCCCGACATTAACCCTCTCCCTAAAGCCAAAAATTTACCCAAAGGAATCACCGTAAATGTTGCCCACCAATTAATTAATGAAGACAAACACGTTAGTCATTCAATTAACTCTCACAAAATCCACACCAATCCCCGGCGACACAGTCATTAAGTTTCCTTTTGGGTTAAGCTGTACTTCTTCTTTGGTCCCCGATGATTCTGTGTGATGTGTGATTGACTATCTCTGACGGCAGGCTTGTGGGTGGTCCTCCCTTTCGGCCTGCCTTTTTGACATTTATTTTGCAGTGTCTGCAGATGTGTGTTGCCTACAGCCTACAGCCTGCTGCCGCCTCCTCCCTGCTTTGTTGAGGTTTGATAAATCGCTTCCTTCAGCTCTGGGCTGTCATAAGCAGGATTTTCGAGCTATGTGCCCCCTTTTAAAATGGGCTTCATTGTGGGAGTATATTAAGTCGAGGCTATCAACACTTTATCATGTCGTTTCAATTAAAATCATGTCGGATTTATAGCAAATTTTTGTGGGCGCCCCCTTACATAGACCGACCTGCCATAGAGAACCTTAGGACCTAGCAGAGGTCCGTCCTTCCTTATTTCATTTAGCACAAATTGTTGGCCAGGATTTTTAATTAAAAGCGTGAAATGTCAACGGCTCTTTTTATTGCTGCAGTGGGTCCTACCCATTGGGAGGTGGGGGCGGGGGATGTACTACATTAAGTACGAGCACATAAAATGCAAGTTGGCAAAACTCTCTCTCTCTCTTTCTTTTCTCGCAAAATATTTTAATTGAGGTCAAACGCTGTGAGCTGTGTGTGTGCGGTGTGTGTGTGTGGTGTGGTGTGTTCGGGTATGTGGATGCATTTTACGCTGCTTTAAATTTGTATAATGATGCTTATTATGTTAATGAGAGTTTTTAGTTGGTTCCTGCGGCCAAGAACGGCTTGCATGTGGTGTTAACAAGCTCTGGGGTCCAAAAAAAATAGGCAAAAGTTATGACCCCCTCCTCCGCCCTCCAAAAACACACGCGAAAAACAGGGTTTGAGGTTAAGTCATATTTGGGAAAAGTTTTCACTTGGTTTTCCTCTCGCATAAGTAAGGAAAACCAGAAATGAAAGGCTAATTGATCACAGTTATAGCCATAGTCCATTGGTTTAAGGTATTTTCTAGGACGGTGATGGGTGCGCTAAGGGGCAAAGAAGTTTTAAAAAAAAGTGCTGTAAAGCGCAAAAAAATTTAATCATTAGTAGGTCCCTCGCGCTACAAAAGCCCCTGGTGTAAAAATGCTACTCGATACCTTAGTTCGTTATCCAATTATTCCTACGACAGCTACGATTCTCAAAGCTGAGAAAATCATATTTATGAAAACTTGTAGACGGACAAGAATACCCTTGAATACCCACAATAATTTATTTAAATTATGGACCAAATAATAATGCATTCTTTAATATTATATTAAGTATAGAAATGGTGGGGAAATATAAATCAATTCCATAAAATTTGTTTAATTATACGAATTACATGCTTAGGCACGCGTGTCTCGTGTTTGCCTGACAAAAACCTAAGCAATCGAATAATATACGGTCACACTGCCATTAATTTCGCTGCCCACTGTTCACACTGCACACCGTTCGCAACATATGCGAAAACAAAGAATCAAATTGGAATTAATTGAACCAAAAGCTATTTTCTAATTGTATGTTCTATTCTGATAGACATTTCCTCCCAATATCCTCTGATATTTTGAAGAACAATCAAGTTTCCATATTTATAAGCAATCCTTTTATTTATCAGACGTAATACCCTATTTGCACTAGTGCTGCGTGATTGCGTGGCGTCTATCGATATATTCGACTTACAGCAACTTTCTGCCCATCAGAGCATTTGTGGATCGTCATTCTCACTTTCATGTTTCGTTTGTCATAGAAGTCGGTTCAAGCGGGAGCAAAATTAAATTGAAGCAAATATACAGTATATACAGTTTTTCAAGTGTTAAATATAATGAAAATGTAAGTATTGTCATTCAATTAAATGTTTTATTCTTTGGCAAAAGGCGGCACACGTTTTGTTCTGGTGCGCCGCGTGGACACACACACACATGCAGACATACAGCAGGGTTTTTTCTTGCCTTTTTTTTGTGTGTGCTTTTTTTCATGTTCATTTTGTGTGGGCAACGTTACGTGTTTGTTTATAGAAGATCGAGTTTCATAAACATAACATTTGCGAATCAATCTTGAAAGTTTGTACATATGTGGGCAAAAGCGTACCATGCACGTTTTTTCTTCCTGCTTTTCGAGCGCGTGTGTGTGCGTGTGTACGGCCGTGTGTTACAGTAGTATGTGTGTACATTCTAAGGGTTTTCGCACGTGCATTCTTTCCAGTAGCTTCGGTAGCTTTGGGATGTAGGTATGTGCGTCAGTATTTCGTACACCCAAACATCAGCTGTCAGAATTTGCTGCACAAACATACATACATTCAGACACACACACACCCAGGCATATTTTTATTTGTCGGTTTTAAAAACAGATTGTTCATTCGAGAGGGCCGTAACGCTCTCAAATATCTAGCGATTATTTTCAAAGGAATTCAACGTGATTCTGTAGTAAGTGCGCCGCTGCCTTTTGCCAAAGTTTAAACATCGTTAGGTACGCTGCAGAGAAAACATTTAGTCAACAACGACAACCTCCCCCTCCTACCCCACAGAATGCATCCGGATCAGCATCCACAGCCTTCGGATCTGGCTGGATCGGTGCGATTGGATGACGCATTCGAGCTGCCAGCTATATTCACTGGCCCCAGATCTGGCAACGTATTGCCAGAACGGCACATTGGCTTTCCGTGCTGTCGTTGCCAGATGGCCGACTATCCAGGACGTCGCCATTCGTGCTTCTTCTGCAAGGACTATCATCTTTGCGACACGTGCTTCACAAGCGCTAACAACTTGCCGGCGGTGCCGCACCACAAATACTATCATATAATGCAGGTGTTCTACACACGCACTGCCTACGAACTGTACTTTGGCGGGGAGCCGTACACCAACAGCATGGATTGGCAGAGCTTCAACTGCGCCCTGTGCCTGCAGGTGGGATTCACCATCCAGACACTGTACCAGCATCTGCAGGAGATGCACCGTAACCATCCCGACCACAAGGATTACCTAATGATGGCCTATTCGTACTACTTTGTTGACCGCTCGTCGCGAAATGAGGCTCCTCCACCTCCGGGCGCCTCCCGTCTCGTAGAGCTAGCTCCATTCCAGGTCTACCAAGATGTGTCGCCATCAGCTCCGATCGCAACCGCTGATCCATCAATTCCTGATTGTGAGGCAGCTGCAGCCGAAGTGCCAATTATTCAGCTTGAGATAGAAGGCATGGCACCAGCAGCAGCCCCACGGAGCGCTAGCCGTGCGACAGCCAGTTTCAATTCTATACTCGCTGGCCCCGGCCCCGGCACTGCTACAGGCAATGTTGCCATGTATAATGCCTCGCGTGCGTTGCAAGATATTAAGGATCGGCTGATGTGTCTGAACACATACAGCGATGGTTACCAAGCGCGCTGCATGGGACTGTTGATGCGGGCACGCGGAATTCGCGCGCAGTTTTCCCATCTGAACATTACAACCGTTTTTGGATCCCATATCGATCGCATCTCTCGCCAAATCGAGAGGGAGGTGCTGGCGCGCCTACAAGTGCGAGTGTCAACCTCAGAGGCCTCATCTCGCATCATGGAGATGGCTGCAGAGCTCAGTGCGATGTCTTCGGGTAGGCCCGTGCAGGAACCCGCATCAACAGCTGATCGTCGTCGTGGCCCAGCAATGCATCCATTCGAACGTCTTGCATCGAGCGGAATACGCCTTCATCCATCGATTTCAGAGCGCTTCGTGGGCTACGACGCCCTCAACCATTATGCTAACTCACGCATCACTCATCCGGCTGGGGGAGGCAATGGCCCCCTGAGCAGCGTTCTAAAAAGGGTTCAAACAAACACACAGACCGGGGTGGCAGTACCGCCACCAGACACATGCACCGCCACCACAGAGGTGGCTACTGCTACTGAGCCGGTCCCAAAAGAGACTCCAATCAATCGACTGGATCTCACTGATGGTCGTTTTTTGTGCTCAAAGCTGAAGGAACGTTTCAAAACGATGCCTGGCAATACTGAAGAAGAAGAAATGGTGTCCAAGGCACGTTTCGTCGATGCTGTTCTTTGCTCCATGCTATCGGAGAAAGACCTCACCTCAGTGCCACCTAATTTGCACCTGATGAGGGAGATGGTCTCCAATGCCACAGCTACTGTGGCCGCGGATGAATCGAACCCCCTGGTGGAGCCACTGATCGGTGGCTGTAACGCAGGGGAGGGCCTCAACCAGGTGCCACGTTTGATGCAGTTGACCCAGAAAGTAATCCAAGCCCGATTGTGCGAAGTGGATCCCATGATCAAGTATTTCAAAGGCCTCGAGGGTTATCGCAGCTGGTATTGCCGTTTAAACATCTTCTTGGAAGCAAAGAAAGGACCCAAAGGGATTGAAGCATCCAAGAAAAGATCTAAGAAGATGGAGGCTAAGAAGGGGTCCAACGAATCAGAGGCCCAGCCAACATCCGGCAATCGATATCTGGAGAACATATTGCAGATCAATTCACCGGGCAATTACGGTCCAGATGGAGACATTCTCGGTGCTGGGATAAACGACGGCCCTAACGATACGAATCCCATTGCTTTCATTGATGGAAACGATGGCGATGGCGAAGAAGACGAAAGCAATGACGACGATAGCAACGATAGCAAGTTTGGCAATGATTGTGCCAATGACGAGAATGCTAATGAAAACGTTACCATCAATACTGATGATAACAATAACTATCCTTACCCAGTTGAAGATGTACTAACAGCTCCACTCGAAGTGTCCGGAAGCGAGACATCCGGTTCCGTAATGTCTGTTGAAGAACACACTGAAGACGAGGATTGGTACGATGATTATGATATCAATTATTGGGAACTCTGAAAAGACGAACGAAAAACAATAAAATAGAAGAAAGAATACAAATGAAACAGAAATACTAAATCTGGAACAGAAAAAATAACACTTAAAAACAGCATTCCAACATTTTCAAGAAATATTGACCTTCCAACAACAAATACAAATGTAACATATACAAATTACTATTATTAAAATGAGTTCCCTTAAAAATGGTGATGTTTTAGAAATGTTTCTGGACTTTTAGGCGTAGATATCTGTCTAGAGAAGGTTTAAGGTTTGGCCGTACTGCATAGTACGGATAATGGAGTTTCAGATGTCGTAGTTTGATATCTGCCACAACTTAGGTGGATTTGTCTTTTCAAATATAAACAGAACTGCGATAGCTCCTAAGGTTACAATTGTTTTGTTTTCTCCTCGTTAGAAATAAACAAAAATATCGAATAAAGCAGGCATTGCCATTCAATTCGATCACCGAGTTGCTTTGTGTCGGAATAATCTCACAATTATCGTATACCGACCTCGTCACATCGTGGTGTGAAAAAAACGAATTGCAAAAAAGTGTAATTTTTGGAACCCTTCTTCGATTCTGAAGTCATATATTTTCCAAAACACAAAAGTAATCAAGAAAATCTTGATACTTATACGCAAGCAGAATCTCCTAAAGGAAAAGAAAAAGCACGTGTTTCGACTGCGAGGTTTTTTGTATTGTGGTGTGCGTGAGCTTGTGCTGGTCGCAATGACTTCGGATTTTCCGGCGGTGCACAGCAAGTGCTTGGGCTGCCCCGCCCAGGGGGACCTTGGACGTTGGTATGAGTGTGTTGTGTGCGGCCCCCAGATCACATTCTGTGGTCCCTGCTTCGATCTGGGCAAGAACCGTGTTAGCCCCAAACACAAATACTATCACCCAATGCGTGCACTGTACAATAAGAAAATGGCGGACATCTACTTTGGCGGCGAGGTGTTTGTGAACGGCGAGGCTCCGCAGAGCTTCAAGTGTCCCTTCTGCGACGATATGGGCTTCACCGCCGAAGAGTTGATAGTCCATGTGGAGGAGAAACATTCCACCCACCCGGATGCCTCTTCATTGATAGAAATATTGCAGACCATGTGGAATTCTCAAATTGGTTCTGTGGGTAGTGTTCGTGTACGCCGCCGTGCCATGGAGGAGCAGCCATCGGGCGGTATGCAGGATGATGTGGCGGAGGATAAGAAATGTGAGTAGAGGGTAGAGCCGAGTAATGGAGGGAACAAGAGTCTTCTTGCCATCGACTCAAAAGCCACTTTGGCAAATTGCTTTGGCAGCTTTCCGAGCCAAATGGTCTGGTCAGTGCGAAGAGAATGGTTTTAAAAGGGTTACGGAATCCTGAATCTGAAAGTTAAATGAAGATGGCTTTGCGCTTTTGCTCCCCAACCCCCTTTTGCGGTTTGTGTGGGCGGAGGAGACCCATCAAATCTGTCAGCCTAATAGACTTCAACACTTGACCTGGTCCAAGACATCATTACTCAAAGCCAGAGAACACGCACACAGAGGCACAGGCTCAGGCACAGGGAGGAACAAGCAAAGCTGAAAGCGACCCCAAAAGCGAGTGTCATGATTGACAGTCGGACAAATGGGAGGACTAACAGACGAATGGACGGACACCTACTCGAATAATGGCAAATTATGTGTCAACAGCAATCATCCGGACACCTACGCAGCAGTCATCTGTCCTCTACCCTCTGCTATATTTCGGTATAGGTACACTAGTGGGGGAGCACTTCCCATTCTTCTACCGCAGCGTCCCTTTCTACATTTATTTTTGGGGGAATATATATTTCTGTTTTGACAAATAATTTTCCACTTCATTTGATAGTCTTGCCCCTCGGACTCCCCTCTGATTAAACAACAGCCTTGCCTCCGATGTCAGGGTGTTGGGTTTTCTTGGGTTTTTGCTGATGCGCATTCTTTGTGATTTGTTCGTGGGTTCTGTCTGGGGATTGCGAAATGTATGTATGTATACTGGGGTCTACACTCCAATTGCTGTTTGTTTAAGGTTTCTGATGCGTAGATATGACATTTATGGGATGTTTATTTATGAGAGCTATGGAATGCTTTTAGATTATATATCTTATTATTCATTAGAGGGAAATGTAATTAGGATCTTGCCATTACTAGTGCTATAAGTTGTCGATGTTAAGGCATTGCTCCCAATCCGATTTAACCTTAATTTTCGCGAATCAGCGGTTTGCACACAAAAGTACCAGTGTGACCATCCAACACAAAGCTAACCAAAAAATGTTAAACTTTGTAAAGAAATTTAAAAGTGCCAAACTGCTGAATAATAACATTTTCACACTTGCCGCCTGCTGGGTAAAATGCATTTTCCAGTGCATTTAATTTTAATAATTGTTCCGTGTGAAAATTCGCATTTTATTCGGTTTTCTTTGCCGCTTTCATGCGATACACTGCTCTCTTTATGTGTGTGTGTATGTGTGCGTGTGTGTGTCTGTGGCACCATTCTGCCCATCATTGTCAGCGAGAACGACTTTGCCGGATTTCTCGTTTTGTGTGGCGCTTACATGAATTATGGCTTGCTCTCGGAAAAAGTGTGAATGTGTCCTGGAGGCACTGGATATTACTACGTGTGCGGGCGATGTGCATTGGAGAGAGTGCAGCGAGGCGTGGCCATTAATCAAAATGCGCTTAAAAAAGTGCGGAACCCCAACTGTGAATGCAAATAAGAGTCGAGTATGGTATGGCCAGAGATCCCAAAAACAAAAGTTAATGGATATTGGAGGAGAGAAGAGACTTTTGCCAGAATGCAATTAACTTTTAGCGAGTGCTTTAACACTTAAATCGCTTCATACTCTTAATATTCGTAATACTCTTTATCATCTCCATCTGGTAAAAAGAGCAAGGGTATATCGTATTCGAAGTTACTTCTTAGAGGTCTCAGTTGTTGGAAGACATGTGGTGTACATTTCTGATGCCCACGCACATGAACTGACTATTTTCTGATATCTAATATTGTGAATCTTTAGTTTTAATCTAGTACCTCCCTCTCTTCTTTCGTAATCTTTTATATTCATGCACTTTTTTGGTTTTTGGTCACGGCTTTTCGTCCTCAAATGCGAAAAGCACGCAAAAGACACACACAAGTAAGAGGGGAGGGGGAAGCAGTGCAAAAATGATGTCATACGAGCTGCAGAGGGTGGCTTAAGGGTGAACTGGACTTCACCCTCGACCGACCACAACTTTATATTTATAGCAGCAGCACCCTCAATGCACAAATATTGAATTTCTTTAACGACTCTCCATCTCCCGCTTCTCTCTCTCTCTCGTCCACAGCCACTGAGATTCGCTGCCAGGAGAAGTCCCGCGGCGGACTGAGCTATGAGGTCATTCTGGCCGAACCGGCACCCAATGTGGCCGTGCCCAAGCGTCCGGTCACCCCCGGCAAGAACGTCAGCGTGGAGGAGATTGAGCAGAAGCTCAAGGCAGCCGAAGAACGTCGCATTGTAAGTAGCAGTTCCCCATTTCGCTTATCCCTCACTGAATCATTGCCTTAACAAAACGAATTTGTTTGCTTTTCGCACAGTCTCTGGAGGCCAAGAAGATGGCTGAAATCTCGACCAAGTTGGCCAAGGTGGATGAGGCCACCCGTAAGAAGGATGAGATCACCAATGAGTTCATCACTCAGACCAAGGAGCAATTGGAGTCCAAGATGGAGTTGCATGTGGAGAAGCGCGAGGCAATCATCAGTGACATGAAGGAGAAGCTAAAGGTTTGACGATTTCTAAGGGGATACCTTCGATAGAACTGTAGAGCTCATATAAACTCTCTCTTCAAACAGATTCATGCTCAGGAGATCGAAAAGACGCGCGAGACCCTGGAGCAGCAGAAGGCCAATGAGCAAAAGGCCATCGAAGAGAAGCTTAAGATCGCTCAGGCTTTGCGCGATGAAAACATAAAGAAGATGCTCAATCGCCTCAAGGAGCATGTGAGTGTGTGGTGGATATACCAGAGACAGCATGTGGCTTGTTGATCTGTTTAAAGATTGCTTGACTTAGAAAATAGAAGTAGTACATACATATGTAGTAGTGGAATTGCCGCAAATTCCAATCAAATTAAAATAAGGTTCTTTATTGGAACGATAAGTTATTGTTGTCTATGAAATTTGCATTCCAGCTTCAAATATCTTTCATTCTAAATGGTCAAACATTTCATGTAGTCCTTATTCATCTATAATTGCATTAGGGAATTGGAAGCTGACCACTTCTGCGGCATAAACCATTAATATATATAAGAAAATCACACTAAGAATGAAGTAAATTAGATCTTTCGAAACACTCTGTTCACTGAACATGTTCTCTCAGCTTTTCATATCATAAATCATAGCTGATTGGCAAAAATATGAACAACAAAAGAATCCATAGCTGTTCCATTCAACCTTCAACCTATTACTTTCCCCTAACTGTTCACCAGACTTTCAGCAAATCTTTGTTTTCGTCGGAATATCTGTGTACTGTAAATGTGTATATGTGTTTGTTTTTTCGGATCATGTGTATATATAATTTTTTTGTTCATTTCTCTTATATCCTCTCATTTAGAACACTGTCAAAATTGCCGAGATTAAATCACACCAAGATCAATTGGAAACACAAAAGCTAGAGGAGAAGGCGCGCATATATGAAAACAAATTGTTTGCCGCCGAGCAGAACCGCGAAAAGGAGATTCAAAAGAAAATTGAGAAAGTGCAAAAACTTGTACGTTTGTTCCCCCCCCTACTTATCCCATCAACATAATGAACCTTGCATATGCCTTATCATTTGAGTAGCAGTAGTTCTCAAGATAAGAAACCCTGTACGATCCGTGACCAATTATTTCTCTTTACTTACGTTATTTGCAGGAGCGTCGTGCCGAGCTCGTGCGCCAGAATAAGGCCCAGACCCAGGATATGGATGGTCAGCAGAATGCCATCGCCTCGTCGGGTTAGAGACCGTTTAGATGTCGGTGCAGGGCGTAGACCGTCATTACTTACTGCAACCAACAACATCAACAAAAAGAAGAATATAGAGACACTACAACGGAAACACTACATACACCAACAACACATATTTAAGCAAAAACGTAAACAAATACAACGGCAGCAACAAATTTGCTTCAAGAAAATAACAAGTATTATAAACGACATAGGAAGACGGGCGGGGGCATATCGAATATCTCAAGATTCCGCTGAGCGAGATGAGGCCCGAAAATGATATAACAACAACAACAACAACAACAGCAACAACAACCAGCAACATTTATTCACGAAACTTTTCAACAAAACAAAACACAAAGCAAGGCGGCAAACCCAAAATATATAGCATACGGCAAAATAATGATGCAGAATCGATTTCAAAATAAAATCTATGAAAATAACAAAAAGCCTTTCAAAATACGTTTGCTTCGTTTCGAATTTCTCGTTTTTCGTTTGTTCCATTCGAGTTTTAATTCTGTTAAACAATTTTAAAAACTTTCAACGAGAAATTCGTAACAAATGTATTTTTAAAATAATAATTTGCAATTGCAAACACACAAAAGCCATACACAAAAATCACTCATTTTGCCTCGAAACATTTCCTGTACTGCTATTTGCCAGACAACCAATATTCACAAGATCTATCATTTAAACAAATAAATACATACATACATATATATTTTGAATACGTGTATAATTTAATTTACTTTTTTATTTAATAACATATGCAAAAAACACAAAAAAAAGAGAAAAAAAAAGGAAAACTAAAGTTGGAGCCAGTTCGACACTAACAATTAAAGTTTTATATAAGTTTCGCATTTTCTATCTATAAAATAAATGTCAAACAGAGAAAAATACATAAGAAATGCTTATAAAAAATAAATAAAAAAAGAAATCAAATACAAAGTAAAACAAAACACTGCATTTTTGTTTCATTTACAGACAACATAAACAATATAAACACACAATTTAGGCATTAGCATAAATTAAAATTAAAGTAAAATATATAAATATAAATAATTATATATGGAACGATATGGAAAAGCATATTTTGTCTAACGTCGAGTTATATTTAGAGAAAAAAGTGGCGCAGATTTTTGGCCGGAAAATTATGGGGGGGATTATGAAAAACATACAAACGGAAATGGAATGGAAAATTTAGGCAAATTTTTGTTTGCAGATGCTGCGAATATTTTCCCCAAAACTTTGGTTTTGCACAAGAAAGGGCGCTGAATTTAGCTTAAATTTGAATATCTCTCTCATACGGTTATAAATGTGTAATACTATGGATACTTTAACTGAATATATATTATATATATTATAAATGCAAGACAACTATACGCACAGAGCCCAGTCCCAGACCCAACAGCAACCCAGACACGAGAAAACTTTCCAGACATATTCAAAAAAGAAAAGCTATGGAATCTTGAAACACGAAACCCACATTGCAAGTGCATCAATAAAATTGATAAAAATGCTTCGATATTTACTCAATTTATGATATATTACTAATATAAATGTGTAATCAACTCCAATAACCAACCGAACGAACGAAACTTTTGTATGAGAAAACGAGCAAAGAAATGAACGAAACGAAGGTTACATTTTTCAAATCAATGTTCTCTATATAGTACATTATATATAAAAACAGAAATACAACAGCTTGCGAAAATGGTTTTTCTAGGTTCACGCATAACTTAACATTAAGTTTACATAAGCAACAAAATAAATGGACGATAAGCAAGCAAAATACTTATAAATGAATGTATAATAAAAGTGCATAATACAAATAAATGAAATATTTATAATTGGTAGAAAAGACATGTTCTTAATTTTTGCAAACTCAAATTCAACGGCGGATTTGTACTTTAATGAACTGTATTTATTATGTGAATTGAAAACTTCAAATTTGGCGGTTAGTGCGGTAACTTTAAACTGAATCATCGATATCGATTGATAGCAACTATTCTAGTCGAACGGTTACACCATTATTTTCGGATAGCTTATCGCAGAAAAATATCACCACTAACCATACAATATATAGACGGGACAATTCATACACTGAAAATGTCCGCACCAAAATCAGGCATCAGTGCCCGAGCCAGTCGTGAGAGTGTATGCGTGCTCATGCATTCTCACGTACTTTGCGTGTTTGCAAGTGTGTATGAGCGCACAACTGAAATTTGTGCTCTCTCAACTTTGTTTTGATCTTTGTGCTCACGCCACACACACGACACACGCCCACACAGGGAGAAATATCCTTGATCCTTGGTCCTTAAAAAGGACTTCATCAAATCAAAGACGTTTTTCCGTTCACATAAAACCGTCGCACGCCCAGATCGGTTCACAAATAACGGAGAAAACAAGATAAATGATCTGGAGCACATATTCTTGAGCCTTCGTCCTTGTTAAGGAAATCATCAGATCAAGGACTTTCTTCCGATCACAGGAAGCCGCCGCACGCCCAGATCGACCCACAAATAACGGAGAAAACAACAAAACAAAATATGCATTGTTGTTGTTGTCAATTTGTTGTACAACAAATGGTTGTTGTTGTACAACAACAACTTTCAACTTACGGCCGCTCAAATGGCCAAAAACGAAAAATTCAGATCTGGGATACCAGGCGAACAGAAATCAGCAGCAAGCAACTCAAAAAATGCAAATTTAAAAAAGTGGTGCATACTTTTGGGGGCCAAAAAACCAGCTACTTGCTGCTGATTTCTGTTCGCCTGGTGTAAAATTGAAATTTCGGGGCTTGCGCCGGTTGACGAAAAATTGGTTTGCATTTTCATTGCAGTATATCTCGGCTATTTATGGGCCGATCTGGACGTGCCATACCTTTTTGTGATCGGGAGAGTCCTGCCAACCGATTGGCATCAGAAAAAAAGGACATCCTTTCCGCCGTTATTAGTTGCATACTTTAGGGTACCAGGACAGTAGTCCTTGTCGTTTTTTTGATGCCAGTCGATAGTCTGGATCCTTGCGATTCTGTGAGAGCATGTCCTTTGGCGATCCGACCCTGTTTGGCCGAGATATAACGTAAACAAAAATACTGGGTTTTTTTCATTGCACTATATCTCGGCTATTTATGGGCCGATGGGGGCGTGGCCTACCTTTTTGTGACCGGGAGGGTCCTGCCAACCGATTGGCACCAAAAAAAAGGACATCCCTTCCATCACGATTTTCGCGAAAAATCATGATGGTTACATCATTGAAATTGCCAAAAATCGGCCAGATTTTCGAAGTCGGTTTTTTGATGCCAATCGATAGTCTGGATCCTTACGATGCTGGAAAAGTAGGTCCTTCGCCGATCTGATCCTGTTTGGCCGAGATATAGCGTGAGCAAAAATACTGGTTTTTCTTTTTTACGCTATATCTCGGCTATTCAGCGTCCGATTTGGAAGTGCCATAGCTTTTTGTAATCGGAAGAGTGCTGACAACCTATTGGCATCAGAAAAAAGGACATCCCAGGACAAATACCAGAAAAAAAAGTCTGGAAAAAATATCCTTGATCCTTCGTCCTAGATAAGGACTCCATCGGGTCAAGGATTGTCTTCCCATCATAGGAAGCCATTGCACGCCCAGATCGACCCACAAATAACGGAGAAAACAAGTGTGGAGCAAATGTCCTTGATCCTTGGTCCTTGATAAGGACTCCATCGGGTCAAGGATTGTCTTCCGATCACAGAAAGCCATCGCACGCCCAGATTGGCGCACAAATAGAAAATGTCCTTGATCCTTCGTCCTTGTTAAGGACATCATCAGAGCAAGGACTTTTTTCTGTTCACAGAGAGCCGTCGCATGCCCAGATCGGCCCACAAATAAAGGAGAAAACAAGATAAATGATCTGGAGGACATATCCTTGAGCCTTCGTCCTTGTTAAGGACATCATCAGAGCAAGGACTTTTTTCTGTTCACAGAGAGTTGTCGCATGCCCAGATCGGCCCACAAATAACGGAGAAAATAAGATAAATGATCTGGTGGACATATCCTTGAGCCTTCGTCCTTGTTAAGGACATCATCAGATCTAGGACTTTTTTCTGTTCACTCGAAGCCGTCGCCGGCCCAGATCGGTTCACAAATAACGGAGAAAACAAGATAAATGATCTAGAGGACATATCCTTGAGCCTTCGTCCTTGTTAAGGACATCATCAGATCAAGGACTTTTTTCCGCTCACAGGAAGCTGTCGCTCGCCCAGATCGGCTCACAAATAACGGAGAAAACAAGATAAATAATCTGGAGGACATATCCTTGAGCCTTCGTCCTTGTTAAGGACATCATCAGATCATAGGACTTTTTTCCGCTCACTCGAAGCCGTTCGCACGCCCAGATCGGTTCACAAATAACGGAGAAAACATAAATAATCTAGGGACATACCAAGCCTTCGTCCTTGTAAGGACATCATCAGATCAAGGACTTTCGCTCCGAGCCTCGCCGAGGTCACATGGCCTTCGTCCTTGTTAAGGACATCATCAGATCAGGACTTTCCGCTCACAGGAAGCGTTCGCACGCCCGATCGGTTCACAAATAACGGAGAAAACCAGATAAATGATTTGGAGGACATATCCTTGAGCCTTCGTCCTTGTTAAGCACATCATCAGATCAAGGACTTTCTTCCGATCACAGGAAGCCGTCGCACGCCCAGATCGGCCCACAAATAACGGAGAAAACAACAAAACAAAAAATGCTATGTTGTTGTTGTCGATTTGTTGTACAACAAATGGTTGTTGTTGTACAACAACAACTTTCAACTTTCGGCCGCTCAAATGGCCAAAATACCAGGCGAACAGAAATCAGCAGCAAGCAACTGCAGAAATTTTTTTTGAAAAAAATTTGGTGCATACTTTTGGGGGCAAAAAAACCAGTTGCTTTCTGCTGATTTCTGTTCGCCTGGTGTAAAATTGAAATTTCGTGGCTTGCGCCGGTTGACGAAAAATTTGGTTTGCATTTTCATTGCAGTATATCTCGGCTATTTATGGGCCGATCTGGATCCTGTGCCATAACTGTTATCCGCCGTTTGAGCCTTAGCATACTTTAGGGTACCAGGACAGTAGTCCTTGTCGTTTTTTTGATGCCAGTCGATAGTCTGGATCCTTGCGATTCTGTGAGAGCATGTCCTTTGGCGATCCGACCCTGTTTGGCCGAGATATAACGTAAACAAAAATACTGGGTTTTTTTCATTGCACTATATCTCGGCTATTTATGGGCCGATGGGGGCGTGGCCTACCTTTTTGTGACCGGGAGGGTCCTGCCAACCGATTGGCACCAAAAAAAGGACATCCCTTCCATCACGATTTTCGCGAAAAATCATGATGGTTACATCATTGAAATTGCCAAAAATCGGCCAGATTTTCGAAGTCGGTTTTTTGATGCCAATCGATAGTCTGGATCCTTACGATGCTGGAAAAGTAGGTCCTTCGCCGATCTGATCCTGTTTGGCCGAGATACAGCGTAAGCAAAAATACTGGTTTTTCTTTTTTACGCTATATCTCGGCTATACAGCGTCCGATTTGGAAGTGCCATAGCTTTTTGTAATCGGAAGAGTGCTGACACACTGGCATCAGAAAAAAGGACATCCCAGGACAAATACCAGAAAAAAAAAGTCTGGAAAAAATATCCTTGATCCTTCGTCCTAGATAAGGACTCCATCGGGTCAAGGATTGTCTTCCCATCATAGGAAGCCATTGCACGCCCAGATCGACCCACAAATAACGGAGAAAACAAGTGTGGAGCAAATGTCCTTGATCCTTGGTCCTTGATAAGGACTCCATCGGGTCAAGGATTGTCTTCCGATCACAGAAAGCCATCGCACGCCCAGATTGGCGCACAAATAGAAAATGTCCTTGATCCTTCGTCCTTGTTAAGGACATCATCAGAGCAAGGACTTTTTTCTGTTCACAGAGAGCCGTCGCATGCCCAGATCGGCCCACAAATAAAGGAGAAAACAAGATAAATGATCTGGAGGACATATCCTTGAGCCTTCGTCCTTGTTAAGGACATCATCAGAGCAAGGACTTTTTTCTGTTCACAGAGAGTTGTCGCATGCCCAGATCGGCCCACAAATAACGGAGAAAATAAGATAAATGATCTGGTGGACATATCCTTGAGCCTTCGTCCTTGTTAAGGACATCATCAGATCAAGGACTTTTTTCCGTTCACAGAGAGTTGTCGCATGCCCAGATCGGCCCACAAATAACGGAGAAAACAAGATAAATGATCTGGTGGACATATCCTTGAGCCTTCGTCCTTGTTAAGGACATCATCAGATCTAGGACTTTTTTCTGTTCACTCGAAGCCGTCGCAGGCCCAGATCGGTTCACAAATAACGGAGAAAACAAAATAAATAATCTAGAGGACATATCCTTAAGCCTTCGTCCTTGTTAAGGACATCATCAGATCAAGGACTTTTTTCCGCTCACAGGAAGCGTTCGCTCGCCCAGATCGGTTCACAAATAACGGAGAAAACAAAATAAATAATCTGGAGGACATATCCTTGAGCCTTCGTCCTTGTTAAGGACATCATCAGATCATGGACTTTTTTCCGCTCACAGGAAGCGTTCGCACGCCCAGATCGGTTCACAAATAACGGAGAAAACCAGATAAATGATTTGGAGGACATATCCTTGAGCCTTCGTCCTTGTTAAGCACATCATCAGATCAAGGACTTTCTTCCGATCACAGGAAGCCGTCGCACGCCCAGATCGGCCCACAAATAACGGAGAAAACAACAAAACAAAAAATGCTATGTTGTTGTTGTCGATTTGTTGTACAACAAATGGTTGTTGTTGTACAACAACAACTTTCAACTTTCGGCCGCTCAAATGGCCAAAATACCAGGCGAACAGAAATCAGCAGCAAGCAACTGCAGAAATTTTTTTTGAAAAAAAAATTTGGTGCATACTTTTGGGGGCAAAAAAACCAGTTGCTTTCTGCTGATTTCTGTTCGCCTGGTGTAAAATTGAAATTTCGTGGCTTGCGCCGGTTGACGAAAAATTTGGTTTGCATTTTCATTGCAGTATATCTCGGCTATTTATGGGCCGATCTGGACGTGCCATACTTTTTGTGATCGGGAGAGTCCTGCCAACCGATTGGCATCAAAAAAAGGACATCCTTCCGCCGTTATTAGTTGCATACTTTAGGGTACCAGGACAGTAGTCCTTGTCGTTTTTTTGATGCCAGTCGATAGTCTGGATCCTTGCGATTCTGTGAGAGCATGTCCTTTGGCGATCCGACCCTGTTTGGCCGAGATATAACGTAAACAAAAATACTGGGTTTTTTTCATTGCACTATATCTCGGCTATTTATGGGCCGATCTGGACGTGCCATACTGTTTTGTGATCGGGAGAGTCCTGCCAACCGATTGGCATCAGAAAAAAGGACATCCTTTCCGCCGTTATTAGTTGCATACTTTAGGGTACCAGGACAGTAGTCCTTGTCGTTTTTTTGATGCCAGTCGATAGTCTGGATCCTTGCGATTCTGTGAGAGCATGTCCTTTGGCGATCCGACCCTGTTTGGCCGAGATATAACGTAAACAAAAATACTGGGTTTTTTTCATTGCACTATATCTCGGCTATTTATGGGCCGATGGGGGCGTGGCCTACCTTTTTGTGACCGGGAGGGTCCTGCCAACCGATTGGCACCAAAAAAAGGACATCCCTTCCATCACGATTTTCGCGAAAAATCATGATGGTTACATCATTGAAATTGCCAAAAATCGGCCAGATTTTCGAAGTCGGTTTTTTGATGCCAATCGATAGTCTGGATCCTTACGATGCTGGAAAAGTAGGTCCTTCGCCGATCTGATCCTGTTTGGCCGAGATACAGCGTAAGCAAAAATACTGGTTTTTCTTTTTTACGCTATATCTCGGCTATACAGCGTCCGATTTGGAAGTGCCATAGCTTTTTGTAATCGGAAGAGTGCTGACAACCTATTGGCATCAGAAAAAAGGACATCCCAGGACAAATACCAGAAAAAAAAAGTCTGGAAAAAATATCCTTGATCCTTCGTCCTAGATAAGGACTCCATCGGGTCAAGGATTGTCTTCCCATCATAGGAAGCCATTGCACGCCCAGATCGACCCACAAATAACGGAGAAAACAAGTGTGGAGCAAATGTCCTTGATCCTTGGTCCTTGATAAGGACTCCATCGGGTCAAGGATTGTCTTCCGATCACAGAAAGCCATCGCACGCCCAGATTGGCGCACAAATAGAAAATGTCCTTGATCCTTCGTCCTTGTTAAGGACATCATCAGAGCAAGGACTTTTTTCTGTTCACAGAGAGCCGTCGCATGCCCAGATCGGCCCACAAATAAAGGAGAAAACAAGATAAATGATCTGGAGGACATATCCTTGAGCCTTCGTCCTTGTTAAGGACATCATCAGATCAAGGACTTTTTTCTGTTCACAGAGAGTTGTCGCATGCCCAGATCGGCCCACAAATAACGGAGAAAACAAGATAAATGATCTGGTGGACATATCCTTGAGCCTTCGTCCTTGTTAAGGACATCATCAGATCTAGGACTTTTTTCTGTTCACTCGAAGCCGTCGCAGGCCCAGATCGGTTCACAAATAACGGAGAAAACAAAATAAATAATCTAGAGGACATATCCTTAAGCCTTCGTCCTTGTTAAGGACATCATCAGATCAAGGACTTTTTTCCGCTCACAGGAAGCGTTCGCTCGCCCAGATCGGTTCACAAATAACGGAGAAAACAAAATAAATAATCTGGAGGACATATCCTTGAGCCTTCGTCCTTGTTAAGGACATCATCAGATCATGGACTTTTTTCCGCTCACAGGAAGCGTTCGCACGCCCAGATCGGTTCACAAATAACGGAGAAAACCAGATAAATGATTTGGAGGACATATCCTTGAGCCTTCGTCCTTGTTAAGCACATCATCAGATCAAGGACTTTCTTCCGATCACAGGAAGCCGTCGCACGCCCAGATCGGCCCACAAATAACGGAGAAAACAACAAAACAAAAAATGCTATGTTGTTGTTGTCGATTTGTTGTACAACAAATGGTTGTTGTTGTACAACAACAACTTTCAACTTTCGGCCGCTCAAATGGCCAAAATACCAGGCGAACAGAAATCAGCAGCAAGCAACTGCAGAAATTTTTTTTGAAAAAAAAATTTGGTGCATACTTTTGGGGGCAAAAAAACCAGTTGCTTTCTGCTGATTTCTGTTCGCCTGGTGTAAAATTGAAATTTCGTGGCTTGCGCCGGTTGACGAAAAATTTGGTTTGCATTTTCATTGCAGTATATCTCGGCTATTTATGGGCCGATCTGGACGTGCCATAACTTTTTGTGATCGGGAGAGTCCTGCCAACCGATTGGCATCAGAAAAAAAGGACATCCTTTCCGCCGTTATTAGTTGCATACTTTAGGGTACCAGGACAGTAGTCCTTGTCGTTTTTTTGATGCCAGTCGATAGTCTGGATCCTTGCGATTCTGTGAGAGCATGTCCTTTGGCGATCCGACCCTGTTTGGCCGAGATATAACGTAAACAAAAATACTGGGTTTTTTTCATTGCACTATATCTCGGCTATTTATGGGCCGATGGGGGCGTGGCCTACCTTTTTGTGACCGGGAGGGTCCTGCCAACCGATTGGCACCAAAAAAAAGGACATCCCTTCCATCACGATTTTCGCGAAAAATCATGATGGTTACATCATTGAAATTGCCAAAAATCGGCCAGATTTTCGAAGTCGGTTTTTTGATGCCAATCGATAGTCTGGATCCTTACGATGCTGGAAAAGTAGGTCCTTCGCCGATCTGATCCTGTTTGGCCGAGATACAGCGTAAGCAAAAATACTGGTTTTTCTTTTTTACGCTATATCTCGGCTATACAGCGTCCGATTTGGAAGTGCCATAGCTTTTTGTAATCGGAAGAGTGCTGACAACCTATTGGCATCAGAAAAAAGGACATCCCAGGACAAATACCAGAAAAAAAAAGTCTGGAAAAAATATCCTTGATCCTTCGTCCTAGATAAGGACTCCATCGGGTCAAGGATTGTCTTCCCATCATAGGAAGCCATTGCACGCCCAGATCGACCCACAAATAACGGAGAAAACAAGTGTGGAGCAAATGTCCTTGATCCTTGGTCCTTGATAAGGACTCCATCGGGTCAAGGATTGTCTTCCGATCACAGAAAGCCATCGCACGCCCAGATTGGCGCACAAATAGAAAATGTCCTTGATCCTTCGTCCTTGTTAAGGACATCATCAGAGCAAGGACTTTTTTCTGTTCACAGAGAGCCGTCGCATGCCCAGATCGGCCCACAAATAAAGGAGAAAACAAGATAAATGATCTGGAGGACATATCCTTGAGCCTTCGTCCTTGTTAAGGACATCATCAGATCAAGGACTTTTTTCTGTTCACAGAGAGTTGTCGCATGCCCAGATCGGCCCACAAATAACGGAGAAAACAAGATAAATGATCTGGAGGACATATCCTTGAGCCTTCGTCCTTGTTAAGGACATCATCAGATCAAGGACTTTTTTCTGTTCACAGAAGCTGTCGCATGCCCAGATCGGTTCACAAATAACGGAGAAAACAAAATAAATAATCTGGAGGACATATCCTTGAGCCTTCGTCCTTGTTAAGGACATCATCAGATCAAGGACTTTTTTCTGTTCACAGGAAGCCGTCGCAGGCCCAGATCGGTTCACAAATAACGGAGAAAACAAAATAAATAATCTGGAGGACATATCCTTGAGCCTTCGTCCTTGTTAAGGACATCATCAGATCAAGGACTTTTTTCCGCTCACAGGAAGCGTTCGCTCGCCCAGATCGGTTCACAAATAACGGAGAAAACAAAATAAATAATCTGGAGGACATATCCTTGAGCCTTCGTCCTTGTTAAGCACATCATCAGATCAAGGACTTTCTTCCGATCACAGGAAGCCGTCGCACGCCCAGATCGGCCCACAAATAACGGAGAAAACAACAAAACAAAAAATGCTATGTTGTTGTTGTCGATTTGTTGTACAACAAATGGTTGTTGTTGTACAACAACAACTTTCAACTTTCGGCCGCTCAAATGGCCAAAATACCAGGCGAACAGAAATCAGCAGCAAGCAACTGCAGAAATTTTTTTTGAAAAAAAAATTTGGTGCATACTTTTGGGGGCAAAAAAACCAGTTGCTTTCTGCTGATTTCTGTTCGCCTGGTGTAAAATTGAAATTTCGTGGCTTGCGCCGGTTGACGAAAAATTTGGTTTGCATTTTCATTGCAGTATATCTCGGCTATTTATGGGCCGATCTGGACGTGCCATACCTTTTTGTGATCGGGAGAGTCCTGCCAACCGATTGGCATCAGAAAAAAAGGACATCCTTTCCGCCGTTATTAGTTGCATACTTTAGGGTACCAGGACAGTAGTCCTTGTCGTTTTTTTGATGCCAATCGATAGTCTGGATCCTTGCGATTCTGTGAGAGCATGTCCTTTGGCGATCCGACCCTGTTTGGCCGAGATATAACGTAAACAAAAATACTGGGTTTTTTTCATTGCACTATATCTCGGCTATTTATGGGCCGATGGGGGCGTGGCCTACCTTTTTGTGACCGGGAGAGTCCTGCCAACCGATTGGCACCAAAAAAAAGGACATCCCTTCCATCACGATTTTCGCGAAAAATCATGATGGTTACATCATTGAAATTGCCAAAAATCGGCCAGATTTTCGAAGTCGGTTTTTTGATGCCAATCGATAGTCTGGATCCTTACGATGCTGGAAAAGTAGGTCCTTCGCCGATCTGATCCTGTTTGGCCGAGAGATAGCGTAAGCAAAAATACTGGTTTTTCTTTTTTACGCTATATCTCGGCTATACAGCGTCCGATTTGGAAGTGCCATACCTTTTTGTAATCGGAAGAGTGCTGACAACCGATTGGCATCAGAAAAAAGGACATCCCAGGACAAATACCAGAAAAAAAAGTCTGGAAAAAATATCCTTGATCCTTCGTCCTAGATAAGGACTCCATCGGGTCAAGGATTGTCTTCCCATCATAGGAAGCCATTGCACGCCCAGATCGACCCACAAATAACGGAGAAAACAAGTGTGGAGCAAATGTCCTTGATCCTTGGTCCTTGATAAGGACTCCATCGGGTCAAGGATTGTCTTCCGATCACAGAAAGCCATCGCACGCCCAGATTGGCGCACAAATAGAAAATGTCCTTGATCCTTCGTCCTTGTTAAGGACATCGTCAGAGCAAGGACTTTTTTCTGTTCACAGACAGCCGTCGCATGCCCAGATCGGCCCACAAATAAAGGAGAAAACAAGATAAATGATCTGGAGGACATATCCTTGAGCATTCGTCCTTGTTAAGGACATCATCAGATCAAGGACTTTTTTCTGTTCACAGAGAGTTGTCGCATGCCCAGATCGGCCCACAAATAACGGAGAAAACAAGATAAATGATCTGGTGGACATACCCTTGAGCCTTCGTCCTTGTTAAGGACATCATCAGATCTAGGACTTTTTTCTGTTCACTCGAAGCCTTCGCAGGCCCAGATCGGTTCACAAATAACGGAGAAAACAAAATAAATAATCTAGAGGACATATCCTTGAGCCTTCGACCTTGTTAAGGACATCATCAGATCAAGGACTTTTTTCCGCTCACAGGAAGCGTTCGCTCGCCCAGATCGGTTCACAAATAACGGAGAAAACAAAATAAATAATCTGGAGGACATATCCTTGAGCCTTCGTCCTTGTTAAGCACGTCATCAGGTCAAGGACTTTCTTCCGATCACAGGAAGCCGTCGCACGCCCAGATCGGCCCACAAATAACGGAGAAAACAACAAAACAAAAAATGCTATGTTGTTGTTGTCGATTTGTTGTACAACAAATGGTTGTTGTTGTACAACAACAACTTTCAACTTTCGGCCGCTCAAATGGCCAAAATACCAGGCGAACAGAAATCAGCAGCAAGCAACTGCAGAAATTTTTTTTGAAAAAAATGTGGTGCATACTTTTGGGGGCAAAAAAACCAGTTGCTTTCTGCTGATTTCTGTTCGCCTGGTGTAAAATTGAAATTTCGTGGCTTGCGCCGGTTGACGAAAAATTTGGTTTGCATTTTCATTGCAGTATATCTCGGCTATTTATGGGCCGATCTGGACGTGCCATACCTTTTTGTGATCGGGAGAGTCCTGCCAACCGATTGGCATCAGAAAAAAGGACATCCTTTCCGCCGTTATTAGTTGCATACTTTAGGGTACCAGGACAGTAGTCCTTGTCGTTTTTTTGATGCCAATCGATAGTCTGGATCCTTGCGATTCTGTGAGAGCATGTCCTTTGGCGATCCGACCCTGTTTGGCCGAGATATAACGTAAACAAAAATACTGGGTTTTTTTCATTGCACTATATCTCGGCTATTTATGGGCCGATGGGGGCGTGGCCTACCTTTTTGTGACCGGGAGGGTCCTGCCAACCGATTGGCACCAAAAAAAAGGACATCCCTTCCATCACGATTTTCGCGAAAAATCATGATGGTTACATCATTGAAATTGCCAAAAATCGGCCAGATTTTCGAAGTCGGTTTTTTGATTCCAATCGATAGTCTGGATCCTTACGATGCTGGAAAAGTAGGTCCTTCGCCGATCTGATCCTGTTTGGCCGAGAGATAGCGTAAGCAAAAATACTGGTTTTTCTTTTTTACGCTATATCTCGGCTATACAGCGTCCGATTTGGAAGTGCCATACCTTTTTGTAATCGGAAGAGTGCTGACAACCGATTGGCATCAGAAAAAAGGACATCCCTGGACAAATACCAGAAAAAAAAGTCTGGAAAAAATATCCTTGATCCTTCGTCCTAGATAAGGACTCCATCGGGTCAAGGATTGTCTTCCCATCATAGGAAGCCATTGCACGCCCAGATCGACCCACAAATAACGGAGAAAAGAAGTGTTCACAAATAACGGAGAAAACAAAATAAATAATCTAGAGGACAAATGTCCTTGATCCTTGGTCCTTGTTAAGGACATCATCAGATCAAGGACTTTTTTCCGCTCACAGGAAGCGTTCGCTCGCCCAGATCGGTTCACAAATAACGGAGAAAACAAAATAAATAATCTGGAGGACATATCCTTGAGCCTTCGTCCTTGTTAAGGACATCATCAGAGCAAGGACTTTTTTCTGTTCACTCGAAGCCGTCGCAGGCCCAGATCGGTTCACAAATAACGGAGAAAACAAAATAAATAATCTAGAGGACATATCCTTGAGCCTTCGTCCTTGTTAAGCACGTCATCAGGTCAAGGACTTTCTTCCGATCACAGGAAGCCGTCGCACGCCCAGATCGGCCCACAAATAACGGAGAAAACAACAAAACAAAAAATGCTATGTTGTTGTTGTCGATTTGTTGTACAACAAATGGTTGTTGTTGTACAACAACAACTTTCAACTTTCGGCCGCTCAAATGGCCAAAATACCAGGCGAACAGAAATCAGCAGCAAGCAACTGCAGAAATTTTTTTTGAAAAAAATGTGGTGCATACTTTTGGGGGCAAAAAAACCAGTTGCTTTCTGCTGATTTCTGTTCGCCTGGTGTAAAATTGAAATTTCGTGGCTTGCGCCGGTTGACGAAAAATTTGGTTTGCATTTTCATTGCAGTATATCTCGGCTATTTATGGGCCGATCTGGACGTGCCATACCTTTTTGTGATCGGGAGAGTCCTGCCAACCGATTGGCATCAGAAAAAAAGGACATCCTTTCCGCCGTTATTAGTTGCATACTTTAGGGTACCAGGACAGTAGTCCTTGTCGTTTTTTTGATGCCAATCGATAGTCTGGATCCTTGCGATTCTGTGAGAGCATGTCCTTTGGCGATCCGACCCTGTTTGGCCGAGATATAACGTAAACAAAAATACTGGGTTTTTTCATTGCACTATATCTCGGCTATTTATGGGCCGATGGGGGCGTGGCCTACCTTTTTGTGACCGGGAGGGTCCTGCCAACCGATTGGCACCAAAAAAAAGGACATCCCTTCCATCACGATTTTCGCGAAAAATCATGATGGTTACATCATTGAAATTGCCAAAAATCGGCCAGATTTTCGAAGTCGGTTTTTTGATGCCAATCGATAGTCTGGATCCTTACGATGCTGGAAAAGTAGGTCCTTCGCCGATCTGATCCTGTTTGGCCGAGAGATAGCGTAAGCAAAAATACTGGTTTTTCTTTTTTACGCTATATCTCGGCTATACAGCGTCCGATTTGGAAGTGCCATACCTTTTTGTAATCGGAAGAGTGCTGACAACCGATTGGCATCAGAAAAAAGGACATCCCAGGACAAATACCAGAAAAAAAAGTCTGGAAAAAATATCCTTGATCCTTCGTCCTAGATAAGGACTCCATCGGGTCAAGGATTGTCTTCCCATCATAGGAAGCCATTGCACGCCCAGATCGACCCACAAATAACGGAGAAAAGAAGTGTTCACAAATAACGGAGAAAACAAAATAAATAATCTAGAGGACAAATGTCCTTGATCCTTGGTCCTTGTTAAGGACATCATCAGATCAAGGACTTTTTTCCGCTCACAGGAAGCGTTCGCTCGCCCAGATCGGTTCACAAATAACGGAGAAAACAAAATAAATAATCTGGAGGACATATCCTTGAGCCTTCGTCCTTGTTAAGGACATCATCAGAGCAAGGACTTTTTTCTGTTCACTCGAAGCCGTCGCAGGCCCAGATCGGTTCACAAATAACGGAGAAAACAAAATAAATAATCTAGAGGACATATCCTTGAGCCTTCGTCCTTGTTAAGGACATCATCAGATCAAGGACTTTTTTTCCGCTCACAGGAAGCGTTCGCTCGCCCAGATCGGTTCACAAATAACGGAGAAAACAACAAAACAAAAAATGCTATGTTGTTGTTGTCGGTTTGTTGTACAACAAATGGTTGTTGTTGTACAACAACAACTTTCAACTTTCGGCCGCTCAAATGGCCAAAATACCAGGCGAACAGAAATCAGCAGCAAGCAACTGCAGAAATTTTTTTTGAAAAAAATGTGGTGCATACTTTTGGGGGCAAAAAAACCAGTTGCTTTCTGCTGATTTCTGTTCGCCTGGTGTAAAATTGAAATTTCGTGGCTTGCGCCGGTTGACGAAAAATTTGGTTTGCATTTTCATTGCAGTATATCTCGGCTATTTATGGGCCGATCTGGACGTGCCATACTTTTTTGTGATCGGGAGAGTCCTGCCAACCGATTGGCATCAGAAAAAAGGACATCCTTTCCGCCGTTATTAGTTGCATACTTTAGGGTACCAGGACAGTAGTCCTTGTCGTTTTTTTGATGCCAATCGATAGTCTGGATCCTTGCGATTCTGTGAGAGCATGTCCTTTGGCGATCCGACCCTGTTTGGCCGAGATATAACGTAAACAAAAATACTGGGTTTTTTTCATTGCACTATATCTCGGCTATTTATGGGCCGATGGGGGCGTGGCCTACCTTTTTGTGACCGGGAGGGTCCTGCCAACCGATTGGCACCAAAAAAAGGACATCCCTTCCATCACGATTTTCGCGAAAAATCATGATGGTTACATCATTGAAATTGCCAAAAATCGGCCAGATTTTCGAAGTCGGTTTTTTGATGCCAATCGATAGTCTGGATCCTTACGATGCTGGAAAAGTAGGTCCTTCGCCGATCTGATCCTGTTTGGCCGAGAGATAGCGTAAGCAAAAATACTGGTTTTTCTTTTTTACGCTATATCTCGGCTATACAGCGTCCGATTTGGAAGTGCCATACCTTTTTGTAATCGGAAGAGTGCTGACAACCGATTGGCATCAGAAAAAAGGACATCCCAGGACAAATACCAGAAAAAAAAGTCTGGAAAAAATATCCTTGATCCTTCGTCCTAGATAAGGACTCCATCGGGTCAAGGATTGTCTTCCCATCATAGGAAGCCATTGCACGCCCAGATCGACCCACAAATAACGGAGAAAAGAAGTGTTCACAAATAACGGAGAAAACAAAATAAATAATCTAGAGGACAAATGTCCTTGATCCTTGGTCCTTGTTAAGGACATCATCAGATCAAGGACTTTTTTCCGCTCACAGGAAGCGTTCGCTCGCCCAGATCGGTTCACAAATAACGGAGAAAACAAAATAAATAATCTGGAGGACATATCCTTGAGCCTTCGTCCTTGTTAAGGACATCATCAGAGCAAGGACTTTTTTCTGTTCACTCGAAGCCGTCGCAGGCCCAGATCGGTTCACAAATAACGGAGAAAACAAAATAAATAATCTAGAGGACATATCCTTGAGCCTTCGTCCTTGTTAAGGACATCATCAGATCAAGGACTTTTTTCCGCTCACAGGAAGCGTTCGCTCGCCCAGATCGGTTCACAAATAACGGAGAAAACAACAAAACAAAAAATGCTATGTTGTTGTTGTCGGTTTGTTGTACAACAAATGGTTGTTGTTGTACAACAACAACTTTCAACTTTCGGCCGCTCAAATGGCCAAAATACCAGGCGAACAGAAATCAGCAGCAAGCAACTGCAGAAATTTTTTTTGAAAAAAATGTGGTGCATACTTTTGGGGGCAAAAAAACCAGTTGCTTTCTGCTGATTTCTGTTCGCCTGGTGTAAAATTGAAATTTCGTGGCTTGCGCCGGTTGACGAAAAATTTGGTTTGCATTTTCATTGCAGTATATCTCGGCTATTTATGGGCCGATCTGGACGTGCCATACCTTTTTGTGATCGGGAGAGTCCTGCCAACCGATTGGCATCAGAAAAAAGGACATCCTTTCCGCCGTTATTAGTTGCATACTTTAGGGTACCAGGACAGTAGTCCTTGTCGTTTTTTTGATGCCAATCGATAGTCTGGATCCTTGCGATTCTGTGAGAGCATGTCCTTTGGCGATCCGACCCTGTTTGGCCGAGATATAACGTAAACAAAAATACTGGGTTTTTTTCATTGCACTATATCTCGGCTATTTATGGGCCGATGGGGGCGTGGCCTACCTTTTTGTGACCGGGAGGGTCCTGCCAACCGATTGGCACCAAAAAAAGGACATCCCTTCCATCACGATTTTCGCGAAAAATCATGATGGTTACATCATTGAAATTGCCAAAAATCGGCCAGATTTTCGAAGTCGGTTTTTTGATGCCAATCGATAGTCTGGATCCTTACGATGCTGGAAAAGTAGGTCCTTCGCCGATCTGATCCTGTTTGGCCGAGAGATAGCGTAAGCAAAAATACTGGTTTTTCTTTTTTACGCTATATCTCGGCTATACAGCGTCCGATTTGGAAGTGCCATACCTTTTTGTAATCGGAAGAGTGCTGACAACCGATTGGCATCAGAAAAAAGGACATCCCAGGACAAATACCAGAAAAAAAAAGTCTGGAAAAAATATCCTTGATCCTTCGTCCTAGATAAGGACTCCATCGGGTCAAGGATTGTCTTCCCATCATAGGAAGCCATTGCACGCCCAGATCGACCCACAAATAACGGAGAAAAGAAGTGTTCACAAATAACGGAGAAAACAAAATAAATAATCTAGAGGACAAATGTCCTTGATCCTTGGTCCTTGTTAAGGACAT
This sequence comes from Drosophila algonquin, assembly GCA_035041765.1. Classification (NCBI taxonomy): domain Eukaryota; kingdom Metazoa; phylum Arthropoda; class Insecta; order Diptera; family Drosophilidae; genus Drosophila; species Drosophila algonquin. Next base: position 101,731 of record JAWNKY010002644.1, read on the forward strand.
CATCAGATCAAGGACTTTTTTCCGCTCACAGGAAGCGTTCGCTCGCCCAGATCGGTTCACAAATAACGGAGAAAACAAAATAAATAATCTGGAGGACATATCCTTGAGCCTTCGTCCTTGTTAAGGACATCATCAGAGCAAGGACTTTTTTCTGTTCACTCGAAGCCGTCGCAGGCCCAGATCGGTTCACAAATAACGGAGAAAACAAAATAAATAATCTAGAGGACATATCCTTGAGCCTTCGTCCTTGTTAAGGACATCATCATCAAATAACGGAGAAAACCAGATAAATGATTTGGAGGACATATCCTTGAGCCTTCGTCCTTGTTAAGCACGTCATCAGGTCAAGGACTTTCTTCCGATCACAGGAAGCCGTCGCACGCCCAGATCGGCCCACAAATAACGGAGAAAACAACAAAACAAAAAATGCTATGTTGTTGTTGTCGATTTGTTGTACAACAAATGGTTGTTGTTGTACAACAACAACTTTCAACTTTCGGCCGCTCAAATGGCCAAAATACCAGGCGAACAGAAATCAGCAGCAAGCAACTGCAGAAATTTTTTTTGAAAAAAAATTTGGTGCATACTTTTGGGGGCAAAAAAACCAGTTGCTTTCTGCTGATTTCTGTTCGCCTGGTGTAAAATTGAAATTTCGTGGCTTGCGCCGGTTGACGAAAAATTTGGTTTGCATTTTCATTGCAGTATATCTCGGCTATTTATGGGCCGATCTGGACGTGCCATACCTTTTTGTGATCGGGAGAGTCCTGCCAACCGATTGGCATCAGAAAAAAAGGACATCCTTTCCGCCGTTATTAGTTGCATACTTTAGGGTACCAGGACAGTAGTCCTTGTCGTTTTTTTGATGCCAATCGATAGTCTGGATCCTTGCGATTCTGTGAGAGCATGTCCTTTGGCGATCCGACCCTGTTTGGCCGAGATATAACGTAAACAAAAATACTGGGTTTTTTCATTGCACTATATCTCGGCTATTTATGGGCCGATGGGGGCGTGGCCTACCTTTTTGTGACCGGGAGGGTCCTGCCAACCGATTGGCACCAAAAAAAGGACATCCCTTCCATCACGATTTTCGCGAAAAATCATGATGGTTACATCATTGAAATTGCCAAAAATCGGCCAGATTTTCGAAGTCGGTTTTTTGATGCCAATCGATAGTCTGGATCCTTACGATGCTGGAAAAGTAGGTCCTTCGCCGATCTGATCCTGTTTGGCCGAGATATAGCGTGAGCAAAAATACTGGTTTTTCTTTTTTACGCTATATCTCGGCTATACAGCGTCCGATTTGGAAGTGCCATACCTTTTTGTAATCGGAAGAGTGCTGACAACCTATTGGCATCAGAAAAAAGGACATCCCAGGACAAATACCAGAAAAAAAAAGTCTGGAAAAAATATCCTTGATCCTTCGTCCTAGATAAGGACTCCATCGGGTCAAGGATTGTCTTCCCATCATAGGAAGCCATTGCACGCCCAGATCGACCCACAAATAACGGAGAAAACAAGTGTGGAGCAAATGTCCTTGATCCTTGGTCCTTGATAAGGACTCCATCGGGTCAAGGATTGTCTTCCGATCACAGAAAGCCATCGCACGCCCAGATTGGCGCACAAATAGAAAATGTCCTTGATCCTTCGTCCTTGTTAAGGACATCATCAGAGCAAGGACTTTTTTCTGTTCACAGACAGCCGTCGCATGCCCAGATCGGCCCACAAATAAAGGAGAAAACAAGATAAATGATCTGGAGGACATATCCTTGAGCCTTCGTCCTTGTTAAGGACATCATCAGATCAAGGACTTTTTTCTGTTCACAGAGAGTTGTCGCATGCCCAGATCGGCCCACAAATAACGGAGAAAACAAGATAAATGATCTGGTGGACATACCCTTGAGCCTTCGTCCTTGTTAAGGACATCATCAGAGCAAGGACTTTTTTCTGTTCACAGACAGCCGTCGCATGCCCAGATCGGCCCACAAATAAAGGAGAAAACAAGATAAATGATCTGGAGGACATATCCTTGAGCATTCGTCCTTGTTAAGGACATCATCAGATCAAGGACTTTTTTCTGTTCACAGAGAGTTGTCGCATGCCCAGATCGGCCCACAAATAACGGAGAAAACAAGATAAATGATCTGGTGGACATACCCTTGAGCCTTCGTCCTTGTTAAGGACATCATCAGATCTAGGACTTTTTTCCGCTCACAGGAAGCGTTCGCTCGCCCAGATCGGTTCACAAATAACGGAGAAAACAAAATAAATAATCTGGAGGACATATCCTTGAGCCTTCGTCCTTGTTAAGGACATCATCAGATCAAGGACTTTTTTCCGCTCACAGGAAGCGTTCTCACGCCCAGATCGGTTCACAAATAACGGAGAAAACCAGATAAATGATTTGGAGGACATATCCTTGAGCCTTCGTCCTTGTTAAGCACGTCATCAGATCAAGGACTTTCTTCCGATCACAGGAAGCCTTCGCACGCCCAGATCGGCCCACAAATAACGGAGAAAACAACAAAACAAAAAATGCAATGTTGTTGTTGTCGATTTGTTGTACAACAAATGGTTGTTGTTGTACAACAACAACTTTCAACTTTCGGCCGCTCAAATGGCCAAAATACCAGGCGAACAGAAATCAGCAGCAAGCAACTGCAGAAATTTTTTTTGAAAAAAATTTGGTGCATACTTTTGGGGGCAAAAAAACCAGTTGCTTTCTGCTGATTTCTGTTCGCCTGGTGCAAAATTGAAATTTCGTGGCTTGCGCCGGTTGACGAAAAATTTGGTTTGCATTTTCATTGCAGTATATCTCGGCTATTTATGGGCCGATCTGGACGTGCCATACCTTTTTGTGATCGGGAGAGTCCTGCCAACCGATTGGCATCAGAAAAAAGGACATTCCAGGACAAATACCAGAGAAAACAGGTCTGGATAACGTATCCTTGGTCCCTTGTCCTTGATAAGGATCCCATCGGATCAAGGATCCTCTGCCGTTTACAGGAAGCCGTCGCACGCTCTGATCGGCCCACAAATAACGGAGAAAACAACAAAACAAAATTTGCATTGTTGTACAACAACTTTTAAATTGTGGTCGCTCAAATGGCCAAAAACGAGAATTTCAGATCTGGGATACCAGGCGAACAGAAATCAGCAGCAAGTAGCTGATTTTTTGTTGAGTGTTGTACATTTCATCTTCTGTCACTATGCAATGCTTGTAGACAGAAGTTGAAATGTACAGCACTCAACAAAAAACCAGTTGCTTTCTGCTGACTTCTGTTCGCCTGGTACTCAATTTGAAATTTCTTAGTTTTCGCCGTTTGACGACAAATTTAAATTGCATTTTTCATTGCACTATATCTCGGCTATTTATAGGCCGATCTGGACGTGCCATACCTTTTTGTGATCGGGCATCAGAAAAAAGGACATTCCAGGAAAAATACCAAGAAAACAATTTAAAGTTCGGCCATTTCTAATCGGATCTGAGCGTGCCGCTCCTGATTGTGATCGATAGAACGTCCTTGATGCAGTACTTACCAAGGATCAAGGATTTTTATCCTGTAATGCAGATTTACAAAGAAAAACTAATGAACTCTGGTTTTTATTAGTTTGAATGCCTTTTATTTATTGTTTTGTCAAGTCCTTCTTAAATACATACTAAACAACTTTGTTTTTTTTCTGCGGGAACCAATGAAATCTGCAAACCTGTTCTCAGGATCAAGTGGTCCTTGCAGGTGGCTAGCACCTGGCGGCACAGGTTGGAGGTACTCAGGTACTCACGCCTTCCGATGCTTCTCCCAGTGGACGCGCCGACACTCACGAGAAGAGTATAGATGGGAACAATTATGGCATGATTTATACAGCTTCTTGGCATCGGCGGGCGAGGCACTCTGCTCGCACTTGGTGTTCCGGCAGCGGATCTGTAGTCCCGGCTCCCCGTTGAGTTGGCTACCGCTTCCACAGCCCTTGTCCGTGTTCGCGGAGTCGCCCAACGAGACGCGCCTGCTCCCGCTGCTGGCATTTGTTTGCTGATGTGCTGCTGATGCTCCTGCTCCAACTCCTCCTGTTGATCCTGCTCCTGCTGCTGTTCCCACTCCGGCTGACTGCGATTGGGATTGGTTGTGGGACTGTGCTTGGTTCTGTGACGTCTGTTGCTGTTTCTTCTGGCTGGGGGCGTCTCCCTCGCTGCGGCGCCGATTAGCTGAATCTCCCGCTGTAAAAGAGAGGAAAAATATGGAGGATTAGTTTCACAGTTTGGATAACATCCCATGATCTCTCTATAGTTCAACAATAACAAACAACAAAGAGCATTCAATGGAGGTAGTCATCCAACATGCTGGAAGGAACGATATGGGGGCGTAGAATTGTTCATGTAGTTGCTTTTTCTCAGTGTAATTATGAATAACTGGACTTAAGAGATGAATCGATATATTGTTTATAGAAACTACACTAAAAATGAAATCAAATGGAATATAACTTAAATATTTCTTTAAAGAACATTTAGGATTATATTTTTATAGAAAAAGGAAACAAAGAAGCTCCCAAAAATGAACTGGAAACACAAGAAATTCCATTTCCATATGAAATTCCCTTTATATCCATAGTTCATAGTTCCCTTGACCCATAGAATATAACATATATAAGGATTATGTAGAGAAGTTGTCCACATACTTAACAATTACCTTATACAATTTTAAGGGAACTTAACTGGGGAGATTCTTAGTTTACTTTACTTAGTAAACCAAGATGACAAAGTTTTTCCCGAGTAAACAACTCGTTAGGCTAATGAAATTTCCATGTGTCAAGTGAGTCGGTGGAGGGGCCCCCGAGCAGTGCTGCCAACACTTCGTTGCATGAAAACGCTAAATCAGCCTTTGAAAAATGCTAGAAATTGCTAGAAATGTTTCTTCGTAGCTAAAAAAACCGTTAGAATATAAATTTTTTGTTTATTGGTTTATTTCAATATTTTGGATGATTTCATCAATGACTTCATCTTCATCATCTTGGTTTATGTAGGTTTCATTGGTCCCTATCTTTCTCAAACATGCTGCTGGTAATTTGTAATCGTGGCAGCATTTTTCTTGGCGGCATAGTCTGTATCTACAAATATGAAATTTAATGTAATTAACAATCCTATGGAGCTTTAAAAGATTGGCATCTTGAAACTTTTCTCTGCATAGCAATCCACAGGTTTGATTGAACAATGTGTTGCAATATACAAACACAGTCCCGCTTTTTGATCGCAAGTTTGCAATGAAATTGAAGAAACAAACGGTAGTTTGTTAGGTTGTGCAAAAGCCGCTGAAGTTGACTTGTGTTTAGCAGTCTTGGCATGTGCGTGCAAGTCTGAAAGCTTTGCATTAATGCTGGACTTGCAGTATTTGCAATAACATTTGCCCTCATCAGCTGCATCTAAAGTCAGCCAATTTTTAAATGCAGGGTCTTGCATCCATATACCACGCGGTTTTTGCTTGTAAATTTTTGGCATTTTCAACTTCCACTCGCGCTTTGAAAATTGTGAAATACGATTCGGTAGACTTCACAGTGAAAAACGATAAGACTGAATGCTCGTTTGGCTTATCGATGTTTTTTGCCATTCAAATGAAAAAATACTATTCGTATGAAAATGTGGCATCATAGAGGAAATAGCTATAATTCCCGCTAGCCGCTGTTTCACAATTTATCCCGCATTTCCTTGTTGCAACCCACTAGATCTAGTGGGAAAATAGCTAAATTGGCAGCACTG